>CAOKZL010001037.1:45000-57500 GCA_948472985.1 Iguana delicatissima | reverse complement strand
CTTAGACCTTCAGTTCAATATTTAGAAATAGAGTTTAGGCATCCATAGACAAAAGGAAACACAACCACAACAAACAAAAGAGTTCTAGATGTGAATGATTTTCAATGTCTCACTCTCTGCAATGCTAGAAATGTGAGAACTGAAGCAAAATTTAACTGGAGAGGATTCTTATTTGGTGGAACAATGCCCTCATTCTGCGCCCTCCCCCCGCCCTGCTACACCATCTCCATCACCAGAGACAGCTGACAAGGCAGTTTTCCTTCTTAAACTCAGGTGGCTTTGCATTCTTTGCACTCCGCTGCTTGGCTGCAGCCCCTGTGGCCACTTTACCCCTGCCACTGTGCTGCTCCTTACATTGCTACCACCTACAGTAGTGTAGTTCTGCCTGCCAAAAGATTTGGATCCAATTTCTCAAAAGTAAGACTCAAGATGGGCTTGTGGATACATGTTTTTTCTCTGTTTTAAGAAAATGACACTGTAGATTAACATTCCAGAAGGAGCTGTGAGGAAGACCGATATACCAACTATATGCTGAGTCAGATTCATTCAAACCAATTTAGTTTTAGCTAAATGGCACTGTTGTAAGCTACAGCAAATTTGCAACAAATTTGTATTTCCATACCCTGGGCATGTTAAGACAATCACAGGAGAAGAATGTAAATAAAGCAAGAGTTTTGTTCTCTCTGTCACGGAGAACAGGACAGGAGGAATGAAAATAAGGTGTTATCAAGGCTGTAAAGTAAAGGTAGCACATTTATTTGAATGCAGCACCTTCCTCACAACCACCATCATTCATCGCAAGGAAAAATGAGTGGATTTACGTAACCTCATTCAACAAAACATAGGGATCCATACACTAGCAACCAGAAGACACTGTAGTGCTGTTCCATATTTTTCTTACGTAAGCAATAAGTAAATATATAAAATGTGTGATTGTGACTTGGGCAAAAAAATCAGCACCTTGAGTAAATGAGAAAAGGTCAAACTTAGGAAGTTTGAAGGCAGATCTGAAAGTGAAATCTTAGGGCCAAACAGCACGCCATGCCATAAAGTTTTGTGATGAGACATCATGCCTTTCTTTAACAAAAGAACGGCTTGTTAGGTAGGTTAAAAAACAAACTGTGGAAGTGCTATTTAACCCCTGTATACCATAATTACTCCATGGAACTATTTTAAAAACAATAATTTGTCATCACTGAAAGGCTGAACAGTGGGTTGCTCCTCTCTCAACAAAATAGACAGGAATGGTACAGACCTTTGAGGAGCCCTCTCTAGTCAGAGCAACAATCTTCATTCCTGCCTCGCACCCTGTAGGTTGTGCTTTTCTCTTGCTCCTCTTTACTTCAGAAGATCTTTCTTACAGCAGCAGCAGCAACAACACCAGCAAGAAGAATGCTTTCCATCTTCCTCCTATTCTTTAGTGAAATCCACCCCCAGGAATTTCCTCTCACACGGTGGGCCTTCTTATCCCATATGGCCTATTCCTCATGGGCTGAACAGGACAGACCAGGCACATCCAAAACCTTGCTTTCCTCGGAGAAGAGCCAGTGGGGGAATCCATGCAGGGCTATCAGGTGAGAGAAAATTCCCCCTTTGTGCAGCCTCTTTGCACTGCAAACACCCAGCCTGTTAGAGACTGAGGACAAGACAGCAGCAGCTCTGCTGTCCATGCCACAGAGACCCAAAGCTATCTAGGCACGTTGGGGGAATGAAGTCCCTTCCTTCAGCCCAGGGCAGAAAGGCAGCAGGCTCAAGCCATGCTTCAGCCATGGAAGTAAGATACGTCCTTGAGGCTCTTACGCCAGATCAGGTGCAACTAAGCCCCCTTTTCCAGACAGTACCCATTGGAGTCCTCATCAAGGCAGCACCTGGAATGGTAAATGAGATGGGGATCCTGAGTTTTCTCCCCTGCCACCACAGAGGATAACTCCAACCTGTAGCTAGGGCTGCTCCACATCTCTTCTCATGAGTAACTGCAACTACTGCACTTCCCTGCTCCTGAGAAGCTGCAGTTCACAAGCCTGCCTGCTCAAGAGTAGTCCTTACTTATGGGTAGATGTGACTTCCAAACCTTTCTGCTTTCAAACCTCACAGCCAATGGCTAATGCTGGCATGCCTCCTTACTCATAAGCATATGCAGCTACACACTCATGAACAGGAATGACATCCAAGCATTTCTTAACCCAAGAGTAATCTTCCAGTTGCCTGAGAGAAGCTACTGCACAAAGAAGCCTTCCTTGGTCAGGAAAGCAGAGGAGGAGAGAAGGGCCTCCCTCTCTCAACAGTGGCAGCAGGGGGCTCAGACATGGAACAATGCTGCCCTCAATAGGCTATGTCCAACATGTGCTTAAATAATAATAATTATTGTTATTCCACAAATATGATGTCTAAACTACAGTTCTTCCTCATGGATGCCCAGTTTCTGCTTGCCTCCTCCCTGACTCAAGCCAAGGCAGAGGGGATGCTTGGAAACTAACTCAACAGAACAATAGGCCAGCCTTAAAAGACGCAAGAAGGCTCTTCTTTCTCTCTCGAAGGGCTTCCACTGATGTTTTCATTCTAACCAGAGCCTTTTTCTCTAGGCATAGTAGTTGACCAAAGAAATTCCACGCTGCAGTGCCAATCCAAGGGCCTTATCACACTATCCTGTTGTAGTGCTATTATTCTACTTTAATAGCTATAGCAACATACTATGGAATCCTGAGATTTGCAGTTTAAGGAGGGGCATTCAGAATTCCCAAATAACTTAGCTCTTATGCCTAAGTAAACTACAAACCCAGAATTCCACAGAATTTTGCCAAGGCAGTTAAAGTGGAATAATAGTGTTATAACAGTGCAGTGTGATAGGGCTATAAGACACAGGATCAACAAATTATTGCAAGCTCCCACTCGTATGACTGGTGCTGGTCCTAATGCCTCTCAGTTTCACTACTACAGCATGAGCCACAGCTGTTGCTCTGAAAGTTCAGATTTGGATAAAATCTAATGAGTGAGGAAACTCAGGTCTGATCCAAGCCAGGAGAGAAAAAGTCCTTTCCTCTAGTTGTGACTCAGTTTGATCTGTAGTGCTTACAAATATTTGGGGACCTCGGAGAAAATCATTTCAAACTGAATTGAAGGGGTCCCCCACCTGTACACTCTAAAGGGGATTTAAATCAGTGCAGAAGGGATTAACAGTACCAGCCCACTGCCTTCCAGGGATAGAAAGGGCAGCTAAGTCCCAAGAGGTTATTTCCCAGAGACAGTTAGCCCCCCATCTTGCTTGCATCAGAGAGGATAGCTACTTGCCTTGGGAGAAGAATAAGAAATATAGAATTTTGCTGCTAAGGATAGCTTCTTCTCAGAAACAGAAGGGCTTATGAATTTTCTAATCAAAGACAAAAGAGCTGTTTCCATCCCAGGAGGGCTTTCCATCTCTACCCTTTTCTGAAGTCACTAAAACAATAAGAACAGTTTGTTCCACAAAGGATTTATCTTTTCTCTCCTGCCACACACATCCTGAGACGCCTTGAGATAGTTTGCTAAGACAAAAGCAGAAGTACCTGTTAACTAGTCTAAATAGCTATATTTTAAACAAGAATCCCCTCAGATGGGCCTATTATGCCACTGGTCCTCAAATCTGGGCTCTGGTTAAATTCAGCTCTATAATTAAGAGGGCTTGCTGGTTTAATTCTGCATGCTTTTTCTACTTGCATTCTGTCACCATGTAGGTTGATGTTGTATGCCTTCAAGTTATTTCTGACAAGGTTTTCTTGGCCAGATTTGTTCAGAGGGGGGTTTCCACTACCTTTGTCTGGGGCTGGGAGAGTATGACTTGCCCAGGGTCACCTGTGGGTTTCCATGCCTAAGCAGGGATTTGGGCTCTGGTCTCCCACACTCCTGGTCCAGCACTCAAGACCACTGCACCATACTCTCTGCTAGCACACATAACTCAGATTTAATCTCCATGTCTGGAGTTTACTATTTAGAACAGTGGTTCTCAACCTGTGGGTCCCCAGATGTTTGTGAACTTCAGCTCCCAGAAGCCCTGAGCATTGACCATAGGGGCTGGGGCTTCTGGGAGCTGAAGTTCACAAACATCTGGGGTCCCACAGGTTGAGAACCACTGATTTAGAATGAAGGCTTGTTGGTTTGTCTTTCTCTGACAGATGTTTCTTAGAGAATTTCTTCCTCTGCTATCTTATAACAGAAAGATGACTCTACCAAATCTTTATTAGTTTTTCATAAACCTTTAGACAATAGTTCATTCATTACAGAATGTCCTCAGTCTTCCAATAGGATGATAAGAGCATGTTAGCATAGAGCTGGAGGGTTTTAAAATGGGTGATCATGTTTTTCCTCAGATAAAATCAAAGAAAATTCTAAAAACAGTTCCTGTTAACACAGGGTGCATGCATGTATTTGTATGGACTCACCAATGTCTACATGGAGTACATGTTAACCTCTCTCCTTTATCTAACCATGACAATAGTCTTATTTCATACAGGTGTACAGATGATCCAGTGAAGAACTTCTCACTATTCTGGACAAAGTATTTATTAGGTGTCAGGCACTAAACCTCCTCTCTCAAAAGAGGTGAATCCACATTGCTAACAAGGTGGAGTGCCTGCAGGTGTGAGTTGGCATAGTTTCCAGTTTTCAGATCAAATTTCATTCTGACTGATTGCAGAATCTATCAGAGTGCATTTTGGGCAAATAAGCAATCCCAAGGCTCCACGAGACCCAGTATCGCCCTGTGAGCCAGATATCCCTCTGATCATTTATATCAGTGCTAGTCAAAGACATGGACACGAGACCAGGGTAGGTCTCTGAGCCATTGGCTGCTGCTCCCTGGTGAGCTTTCAGGACAGAAAGAGACATTTGCAATCAATGGGCACAAACGTAGTACTGATCTCTAGCATATCTGCAGGTGGGGGTGGAGGACAACTGCTGGCGCACAGGACAGCCTGAAAAGCACTGTTCCATGGCACACTGGACAGCCTTTTCAGCAGGTGAGGGCAAAAAATAATGGAGTGTTTGGCCCCATCCAGCTGAAGACCATGTATGCTGTTCATCTTTAGCCTTACATTTGCCTTACGCTTTCAATTAATGGTCTGGATAGTAAGATTCATTATGAGTACACTAGGCTGGATTTTGATGCCATTGGGGAAGACATCTACTTTCCATCACATCTGAATGTTATCAAGGAAAGATACTGTTGGCAGCATCCCTTGGTCCGGCAGGAACCCCACCAGTAATGGCTATGATAGTACAGTTAAGGCTTTCTTCCATAAGTGTAAGAAAAAAGGGTTAGACTTGAAGGGGGGGTAGGGATCTTCTGAGTCCTAACTAACATTGTTACAGGATAACCCGAACTCAGAACAATGGCCTAACATGGGCAGATAGCTGCCACCCTCTCTGTTTTTCATATTTGGCAAGGGTCCTAAATCAGATTCTGTCCCTGCACATAAGGGAATTCCCCTTTTTAATGGGTGGTGGTCTCCCTAGTTAAGCCCTAATGGTTTGTCATAAGTGACAGACTGTGGCAAGAACTTCCCTCTCTCACACAATCAAGGGATTTGCCTTTCTTCCAAAAGGATGAGAGGAGGTTCTTTGGAAACCTCTCTTTAAGATCTCTGCCAACTACATACTACTACCCACCCTGAGAACCCCACGCTGTCCTAAATGGTTTACGGTATCACCTGCCAAGCTCCTGTATGTATGTAATACCTTGAAATGCCTATCCTGGAAAATAGTTTTCTGATGGCTACTACCTATCCTCCCACAGGCTATGAGAGAGGGAAAGTCTTTTTGGCCAGGAAAGAACTGAGCATCATTTCTACAAATTCAGCAATTCTATTCCTGGTTCTCTCTTTTTCACAAGATCGGGAAGTTACTTTTTGCCATCTTCATCCCAAGAAACCATTGCAGAAAGTCTGGCATATCTTGGATGTATGAAGGGTATTATCTAAAGAGATCAAATCCTGTCTGATTTTCTTACCCTTTCTTTCAACTATGGTTGACAGGGAAGAAGATTTTCAGTTTTCCCACTCAACAGATGGCTCAAGACCTGCATCACTTCATGCTATGAGTTTTTGGGGATACTTGGGGGTACTTGTTACTTGGGAAATTGTTGCTCACCCCACTGGGAGTGCAATTACATCAGTGGCTCTTGTCAGTACGGCCCTGCTAGTGGACACCTGCAAGACAGCCACCTGGAAGTCAGCCCCGCCTTTGTGAGGTGCTTTGAGTTGTATACCTGCTAGTGGACACCTGCAAGACAGCCCCTTGGATGTCAGTCCCACCTTTGTGAGGTGCTTTGAGTTGCATGCCTTTGTCTCTGCCAAAGCCTCATTCAGCAAAAGGGGGCTCAACAGGCCATTAGTAATAGTTTAGCAAGACACCAGCAGCTTGTTTTCCCACCCTTGATTTGGAGAGCTCTGGTATATCTCATCTCAGGATTTTCAGCTTTTCACTGCTGGGAAGAGAAACATTGACCTTACCTGTGAATGAGACATGAACACCCTTCCAAACCATCATAGAGGTTCTTTGGCCACTGCTGGTCATTGAATTGTGACTAATAATAATAATAATGATGATGATGATGAAACCTCACTTTCAAAACTAGAAATTCTCTTTTTCCAATCTGAACTCCAAAGTCTTGAGATGTCCACTCCCTAGAGGTGAAAGGCTCACATAGGCTAGATTAGGACCCTTGGCTACATCCTGCGTTTTAACACGTAAATGAGAAAAAGGATTTTCCTCTTTGATTTGTAACTGTTACATTCCTTGTGTAAGCTAAGAGATTCTCTGAAGTAAGCAAACACCTAAGTTCCTGTTGTCACATGTTATCTGAAAATAATAAACAGATCGGGACAGTTTAGAAATGTTGATAGATGTGAGACAGAGAAGATGTGCTTTGAATCAAGTGCTAATTGTTTTCTGAATGTTTACATGAGGAAACCTACCTGTTTAGTGTATATAAGGTGAGTGCTGGGAAATGTGTTTTGTCTCACTTTGAACTTTGAGAAGGTATTGACCTATTTCTGATGCAGAAATAACCCTTGCCTCAACTCCTTGCTCACGTTGCTTTGCTAACTTGGATTCTCAGCTGGGCAACAAATCTCATTCTTGTGACAGGCTCACGACACTAGTAGTTGTCAGCATGGAACAACCTTCTTGAATTTTAAGTTTTCTGACACATGAGCTGGTAATTTGACCAGCAGATGGGGCACAGAATGACAAATAACGGAATGACATAAAAGGTAATTCATGACATATAGTAAGATGTCTTATCCATGGAAAGCCATTGCTTTACCATTTTAGTACAGTATAAAGAAACATTGGTCTTACCTATAATATGTTCATCTTTCTTTGCTGGAAATTAACATATCACAGGTAAGGTCAAAGTTTCTTTTTCCTGTACGGGAAGGATACACCAATGGCTTTCCATGGATAAGACACCTTGCCATATGTCATGAACTACCTTGTATGTCATTCTGCTATTTGTCATTCTGTGCCCCATTCATAGCACAAATGGATATGGCAGAAGCCTTGTGCATAGCTACAGTGAAAGGGAGAATGAAAAGGCAGGGTCTGGCTGACTCATGCAGATCACTGAATTAATACACAAATGTGTGGTGGCTATTCACATGGTAACATCATTTTTTCTGGGCAGCTCTTAGATTTATACTACTATGATGCCCCACCACTCCTAGTTATTGTAGTATAGAATTAGCCCGCTCTCTGCTGGAGCCAAGTAGCATCCCATCTCTTCTACCCAGACTGACCATGAAAACAAAGCTTTTCATGGAAAGGGATCCCTTTCTGCTTTGAGACTAAATTTATTTTAATGTGACTGAAATGCTTCTTTAAATACATTGCAGTTTGCAAGGACACCCTCAAGTTATAGGGCTGTACAATTTAAGGCAGACTGCTAAATACACCAAAGCGTCACTTTGGTCCTCCCACTAACTCCTGCCTCTTAGACTTGAAGAAGGGATTGGCATTCCCTTGAAGCCTTCTATCTCATTTAACTTCGGCTTATGAGGTCAGGAGGTAATTCAGCTGGGGTTGCTACTACAGTTTTGATTCCAGGGATACGGGGTCCACTAAAAGGAACTGACAATTATTCTAAAGTTTCAAAACAGGCTGGAGGTGGCCTGATTAAGGAATGTAGCTAGTTTAAAGATGTTTTCTAGCACCTTATATCATGACACTTACATACTTGCATTTTGGCTGGGAGTGAATTATAAATTTATTTCAAGCTGCAATGTGTTACAAAACCTTCAGTACTAATAAATTGGTGGCTCATTTTTTCAGGCCTACATTCACACAGAGTCCTGTACAACAACAAAGACAAGTTTTAAGCTTAGTTTGAACATTACCATTTACAGGTAAGAAAGAACTGTTCCTGTGTAAACTCCAACAGACCATGGAAACAGAACACAGATGGTATAAGAACAATTTTTTGGGAAGTAGTCTGTTGTCATGTCTTAGAAGGTTCAGTATATATTACAAGAATGGCAGAGGTGGGCCAGACAATGCAGCAAGCTAGTGCACAAACCATCCATTAACTTATGTTGTATGAGATGTGAAAGCACTTTTACACTGAGTTTCCTGTTCCTTAGTGAAAGAAAACTGCATTGAGTAAGGTCTTTGTGATTGTTCCTCGATTCAGGTTCTCTGAATATTATCCATTCTAAGGAACATTTTATTTAAAACAATTGTTTAACATAAATATAATAATCAACGGAGTCATTCAGTAGACAATTTACAAAATATTACTTTGCTTCACAGCTTCTGTCAGCAGAGTGATTAGATACTAGATTAGTGCTAGAAATAATGATCAGTTTTAATATGTCCTCATAAATAATGTAATAATAAACAAAGAGGCTCTCATTCCCTATTCTGATTGGTGGAAAATCAATTGCCCATTGCCTGGAAATGACTGACTTTCCATTACAGATATTTACTAATTGCATTTGAACACAGTGCCTTTTGTGGTGCCAGACAGCAATGCAAAATAAAACAAAACAAAACCTGCTTTTAAGAAAAACAAGCTCTAGAGAAGATTTCCACTACTGCAAATTAATTACAATTAAAGGGCACCTACCCTTTGAAAATCAATTGTCACTGCATCTAATGGAAAGTGCACCTGTGTTAAGGATAAAAATCTGGCTTAACCTAACAGGTAGCAGCACCACAACTTTGTGTTTTAATGTTTAAAGCCTTATTTCCCATTCCTGCCACAGAAATTCATTAAAGCTGATTGTATGCTGTGGCTAGATCAGGTGGCAAGCCATGTACTACTGTTGTGGGTTAGTTCTACAGAAACTGAGCTTAATTTACTTGTACTTTTATAGAAGACCCATTGAAATGCATGAAAGGAATGTACGAGTTCTAATTCATCTTACAAGAGCTCATAGACAATGTAGTTATTAGTTCCTATAAAAACCCTGTTATATCTAGCTAAAGCTACATAATTACACTAATGGTACAAGAGGGCAGTCATACTTGGTTTTAAAAAATAGGTAAATGAACAATATAGCATAGCATTAGTCAAGTGGTTCACTTTATACTGGAAACAAGCAGCATGTTTTGGCTTATGCACCCTTCTGTCATGGCTAATGCCCATAAACACTGTGAATGCCTCCCAGAATCCTCTGAGACACTGCAGAAGATGTTGGGTACACTCTGGACGTCCTTGGCCAGATGGCTTTGTCAAATGCCAGGGGAAAATCTTGCCTCTCCGTCTATGTAAATGAAAAACCCTGAGTCACTCTCAGTAATATGCTACTCGGAGTACAGGAAATGTAACCCAAACTCTTGCATCCACAGAGTGTGTGCGTGTGCGTGTGCGTGTGTGTGTGTGTGTGAGAGAGAGTTTAATTCTGAATGTTCAAAACAACTCATCCACATTTTTGCACATTTATTTTATAAAGATTTTGCTAAGAATACAAAAATTGGTTTTGATATCTATCCAAAGTCTTGATTGTAAGACTGGTCATACCAGTCATAAAGCCTCAGGCTTCTCCCTTGGAATTTCAAGGAATTAATTTTTCACTAAACACCTGCTAAAGGGCTCTATTGCTGCACTTGGGCACACAATTTAATCTTTTTGTGTCGTCTCCCAGCATTTTCATTGCTGTATGAGGACTTCACACAGGGAAAATCTGGGTCCAGTGCTAAAGAGATAAGCTCATTCGGCAATACCTACATGTTCAGACATTTTAAATTAGCAACATTTCACGCATGTTTTTTCTACAGTGCAGTCACAGTATTTGGCACAAATCGAAAAGCACAAATAGAGTACTAGCTAACAAGTAATCGGCATATAGTTTTTATACCCCATATCATCACAGTATGCGTAAGTATTCACTTCCACTGCCTTACTCACCTCATACAACAGAATCCAAATTAGATCCTATTATTACACTGAAGGCTCATACTCAATAGCAGTTAAGCTTCTTTGAATGGATTCCCTATTGTATAAAAAGTATGCCAGTCTTTGACTGCCAAAATCAATTAGTCGCATTCATTATGCCTCTATTTATTAACACTGTACACTTTATAATGCATTTGCCGCTGAACAAAAGAAAGTTATGAAATATCAAATGTGTGTTATGATTGTAATTATGGCAAAAGAACTAATGATCTCTTTTAGACACTAGCTAGTTACAAAGCCCTTGTAAAGACTACATTAGAGGTGATGGATTTATGATCTTTTCCAAATGAGAATCTTTTCCAGTTTACATTTTTGAACACAGAAGGGTACACGATTGGTTACAGGTTATTGGTTCCAATACCTACAATGCAGAAAAAAATTATCGTGCTTTTTCCCTATATAATCCAGACACACAAATTAAGCTCTGATAATTCTGTCTTAATCTATGCCACATTATAATCAAACAGGAGAAAAGTTATAAAGCTCTTTTTTACAAATATGCTCAGCACCATACGGAATATAGACTCTGTGGATGAAATAAGAGAATCTGTGGATGAAGTGAGAACAATGATAAAACTAAAGAACATGATAAGGCTCAGCAAAGGCTGAAACCACTTACAGACTCCCACTGTCCTGGGTGTTCATTTAACATACTGGAGCGGGGGAAGAGAGGAATCTCTGAATAGAGTTATGGTGGCGATGTTGTAGTTATTTGCCCATTTAAGTCATTAATCTCAGGAAACATAAAATGCAAAATGATGACATTTGCTAATTATAGCCTTCCTATCATCACAAACCACAAATAGTATATTGAATGAGAATGAAAATGGAACTCAGGGTACATTCTGATTGGTTGAATTTACATTATCCCTTTCTCCTTTGCTCCTCTTATGCTCCTCAGGACATGTTCTATTGGCAACATGCTATCTTCTTTACCCCAGTTCTTTGCCCATTTTAACTAAGGCCCTTTTCATGTGGCATTTTAAATTCCCATCAGCCATGCCTTACTGCACGATGTTGTTGCCAGTCACGTGCTATTCTGGCTGCAGATGGCAGTAATCCTGCTGCTTTTCATTTTCAGGGAAAACCTAAAAATAACTGGCCTTTGCTGCAGCAATCGCAATAGTTGGGCCCATGCAGAGCCTCCATCCAGTGTCCTTCCATGAACAAGCTGGGAGCAGGCGGGGTGTGGGCAGTCCCTGCCTGTCCCTCCCTCAGCAATTCACAGAGGAAGCTCTGCCCAGCAGCAGGCTGGCCACTGCCGTCGTTGCACCAGCAAACATGAGAGGAGACGTCGGCCAGGAAGCCCACCCTGAGGGTGACATCACCACTGACCTCCACAACAACACCATCCCCCAGGGTCTGGAAGAATTTCAATATTTTTTTTTTAAAGCCGACACCACCATTAGCTCGTTAGCACAATAGCACCTGCCAGCGTATGCTTGTGGGTGTCAGGCAGCCTAGTTCCACAAAGGAAATGGCTAGGTGCTATCACAAGGATTACCTTTCCTCCCCCTGCCATCCCCACTGCCATTTTGGAGAAAGCCGAAGTTCTGTTGCTGAACTTTCTTTGGAGTGGACACAATAAACTGTTAACACTATCTATCATGCTAACATTAGTACAGATGCCAGCAAAAAAAATTAAAAAACAGACCAATCAGGAGCGGTGGGGTGATGACAGGGTGAGATCTGAAATTGGCCAAGGAAGTGGAGCTATGGAACAGGCACCAGGTGCTATGCCAGTGCTCTCCCATGAGCCCAGGTGCCTGCAGAAAAAAAAGAGGCTGCATACCAGGCCCAATCCGCAATTGGCAATTCCACGATGATGCTGGAACACTGTGTGATTAAGGTATTGCGCAAAACGAGCCTAAGTCTGGAACCAGAGGTTACCAAGGATGCATGCTTGCTGCAAAAAAAACTTTGCATCATATCCCCTTCTTTCCCCCAGTAAGTTGCAGTTAGAGAAAAATGCATGGCATGGTGTCACTGTCCTGTGAATTCCTCCTGCAAGAAGCAGCCAATGAAGCAAAAGAACATCTGAAGAGAAAGGTGATGCGCTTGAACTAGGTCCTGC
>CAOKZL010001037.1:0-40000 GCA_948472985.1 Iguana delicatissima | reverse complement strand
AAATAATATAGATCCCCAATTTTTATTTCAAGAGCCAGTGTGGTGTAGTGGTTTGAGCACTGGACTATGACTCTGGAGACCACAGTTTGAAACCCTGGTTGACCATGGAAATCCACTGGAGACCTTGAGCACATCACACTCTCATGACCTTAGAGGAAGGCAAAGACAAACTCCCTCTGAACAAATCTTACCATGACAACCCATCGATGGATTTGCCTTAAGGTCACCATGAGTAGGAAATGACCTGCAGGCACACAACAACAACAACAACAACAACAACAACAACAACGGCAAATGCAGTAGTCTACCAAATGCTCTTGCTGCTGTACAACCTCTGTCCATTTCTTTTAAGCTTCTACAGAGATACAGAAGGAAACTGTAAGTAGGCCATATGGAGGCTTAAAAGACATTAAAACCAATACAGATTAAATACTTTAAAAGGAGTCAGCCAAAGTATATAAAAACTTACTTTAAGAGACACTTGAATAATCTACAGAATTAACACTATTAGAAGTCCATTAAAAACAGAAGACAAAAATCAGCAGGAGCATGCATGATTAACAAGCTCATTGCAGTCAATTCCAAAAAGCCTGTTGGAATAAGAAAGTTTTCAACTGTCAGAAGAAAAGTAGCAGTTGAGTGGGCCATCCTAATGTCCTTATGGAGGCACTTCTTGATGGCTGCTCCAGGCTATAGAAGTCCCTTTCTCTGGTTCCTATCAAATGTTCCTAGGAAGGTGACAGGACTGAGGGAAGGGTCTCCCAAGAACATCTTCAAGCTCATGTAGATTCATATATGGAGACACAGTCTATTAGACAGAAAGGACCCGAGTCATATAGGACTTTAAAGGTCATAACCAACACTTTGAATTGTTCCCAGAAGCAGACAGGCAACCAGTGGAACCTGCTGCAACAAAAGAGCTGTATCACCTGTGTAGCCAGCTCCAGTTAACTATGTTTGCCACTCTTAAGGCTTACTGAATTTTCTGAGCCCTTTTCAAAGGAGAACAATATTGTTGTTGTCTGCCTTCAAGTTGTTTCCAACTCACAGTGACCCTAAGGAGATCTTATCAAGGGGTTTTCTTGGTAGGATTTGTTTAGAAGGCAGTTGCCTTTGCCTTCCTCTGAGGCTGAGAAAGTGTGACTTGCCCAAGGTCACCAGTGGATTTCCATGGTTGAGCAGGGATTCAAACCCTGGTCTCCAGAGTTGTAGTCCATGGGGCTTTCTTGGCACAATTTGTTCAGAGGAGGTTTGCCTGTGCTTCTGCCTTTCCCTGAGGGTGAGAGAATGTGACTTGCCCAAGGTGACCCAGTAGGTTTCCATGGCCTAGAGCAGAGCTTTCCAAACTTTTCATGTTGGTGACACACTTTTTTAGACATGCATCATTTCACGACACAGTGACTCAGTTTTACTAGCAAACCAGAGGTTAAACTAACCCCTTATATGAGATACAGACACATACATAAATTGTAATAACAAAATGTATGGGGACACAACATATCTCATGAAAACCTTTAATATATTTTTTAAAATATATGATTTATAAATAACATACACTTCTGAGATTGTAGGCGACACACTTACACATTTCAGGCAACACACTAACGTGACTCGGCACATCATTTGGAAAGCCCTGGCCGAGAGTCATATTCCAATGCTCAAACCACTACACCATGCTGGTTCTTATAGAGAATGTTACAGTACTGCAATCAGAATACATCTGAAACAGGCTCAGGGCAGAGTCTAGGGCCCTTTTCACACCGTAGCTCGATAGCGCGATGAACTAGAGCCCTCACGCTATTACAAACATCGCAAGAGAGCCCGTTGCACTCCGCACATAGCAGGGCATTTGCGAAAGAGCACTGGTCCCCACCCGGTGCCTCTTCCACATGTTGGTGTCCTGGGCCACGCCCAGGTCCCACCCTGTCCCCGCCCCACCAGCCCTGATTGGTCGGTGGGTTTTCTTTTTTTATATTTTTTTTCCGCCTATCATGCTAACGTTAGCACGAAAGATCCTGCCAACAGGCTGTTTCATACTATGTTGGTAGCATGCTAACGTGCTAACGATAGCACGAAGTTTTAAAAAAAAACACACAGCCGGACCCCGGGGGCTGCTGTCGTCTCGAGTGTGAGTGGCGACGCAGCCCCAGGGTGGCCTCTCGCAGCGACACATCGTGCAGTGTTCCCTGCTGTGATGGGGCAGCAGCCAGCCTGCTGCTGGGTGGAGTGTCTCCGGGAGCTGTGGCGTGAGGGACAGGCAGCAGGGACTGCCCACACCCCGCCCATTCCCGGGTCCTTCCCGGAAGCACATCGGACGACGGCTCTGCAGGCTCTCTGGTCGCGCGACCAATGTGTGAAAGGGAGATTATTTTCGCCTGAAAACGTGCTATCAGCACTGTCCGTGGCTGTGATAGCACCTGGTTTGCCCGAACGTCATGCGGTACAGCGGCTTGTGAAGGGGGGAGGGAGCGCGCTTAATACACTTTAAAAACGCCATGAGAAAAGGGCCTAGGAATACACCCATACTACTGCAAACCTGTGTCTTCATGTATAACCTCATCCAGCACAGGCTAAATTCTTATTCCCTCTTCTACATTTTGACTGACCAGAAGCACCTCTGTCCTATCTTGATTAGCTTGGATTTAAGTGGAAAGGGAAACTGAGTTGTAAACAATACACAGAATGTTACTTAGGATTTGGATCCCAGTAAAATTCTGTAAAGTCTGACGTCATCCTAATAATGGTCTAGTATGTTTACTGATGATTTTTTGTGCTTTGTTAATTATTCTATTGGAAATTCTACAAGTTTTACAGGTTATCACAGTTGCATTATTTATTTGACTGTTATTTAATATGAGGCCATACTGTTATCAAGATAATGTTGGATATCTGAATACACTGTTATTGTGCATTGAATCAGTAGAGTGGTTTATCACTTACCTGCTACACAATGACCAAGGGAAAAGACAAAACTGTTTAACAAATACCCTGCATACCTGACCGCTGCAACTAAATAAGTACAATGATTTTGAAAGACATATGATAGCAGGACCAAATTACTAAAATGAAAAAGTTAATATGCCTCTTGGGCAAAACTTTATTTCAATCAAAATACTTTTATTATGCCCAGCATGTCCTCTGACACACTTTCCAACCATTTTGTGGTTCTTTAGGACAACTAAGTTTAAAAAAAGAAGGAGGCCGAAATGCAAGATGGCAACTGGAAATTTGTCTGGCTAGAAATGACTGGTAAGGCTGAAATTCCCTAGCCTTTAACTTGGGAGAAACTCTAGTTGGCCTTACTTCTGAATAGGCATGAACTGGCTTGGGCTATAGGTTGGGCTACAGACCTATTCAGAGAAAGACATGGTTTTAGGTCTTGCTCTAAGCTCTTTTGACCACTTCAAGCCAAAGTTACAAACTGCCATCACCATAAGAACTTTTTATAAGAATATTAATAAAGTTGGTAAATTCTGAACTACATGAATGGCTAGGTTTCAAAAAAAAACCTGATAGCATTTTACTTAGAAGCTTGGGATTCAAACTTACGAGCACATATAAGAAAAAAGGAAGGATTAGAGGTCCAAACCATCCTCACAACACTAGAAATAAAGAATGATTCCAAATTTTATGTTTAGCTATTAGCAATATTTGGTTATGCAGAAAAAGAAATACTAAAAAGAATGCAGAATCCAAAGCTGTACTGGAATTTTGATGATAACAGCTTACTATTCAAACCCATTTGATTAAATTTAGCCATAGGAACACTTCCAAGTTCTAATGAAGCCGCAATTATATCCGAAAAGGGAGCTTGGCCAAAACCCCTACCATTCCAATTTCCCTTTTTCAAACATTCTGCTACAGTGCAAGTTCCTTTGGTTTGGTTACAGATATATTCAGGGTCTCAGAATACATGAATGATACGTTATTTCTGTGCCACTTCCAGCTAATAGCTGAATTATCATTCAGGCATTCATCTTCAAATAAATAAATAAATAAATAAATAAGTCATCAATCCAACAATAATTATTTAAGGAAAGGAAACCTGGCTAATTTTAAAAGAAACCAATTTTGCTAGGTCTTTTCCTAGACTTATTGTATCAAACTGCATATATGACTGAAATTGAATTTTTGAGATGCATTATAATAACAATGGTCATTTATCTAGAGATAAATAAAGCAGTCATTCCTTCATTTGGGAAAATTAGAGACAATGCTTTGACACAGGTGAAACTGATAAAACAGATGACAAATCTGCACTATTCTGTTTAAGAAAGACGAACTGAAAGTATTTTAAGTAATTTAGAAGTCCAGTAAGGAAGCTAAACTAGTGGTTCTTTACCTTTTATTTACTATGGACCCACTTTAAACATCTTTTGTTGCCGCGGAGCCCCAAAATAACTCAAGATTTAAAATTTTAAAGTGCATCAAATATTTATTTAAAATTGCTCATCAAGGGACTTCACATTGGAAGAGAAGAAAGAAATAAGTAAATGTCCACTTCCGTCATAAGGGTAGGAGGGGGAGAGAAGATTTTTATCCTGCTTCTTCCTAGCAGTTTATGGCTGGAACAGACTGAAGAGCAACTCGCAGTCATAGTCAGCCAGCTTTGCCCTCTTCTCTCTCTCTCTTTCTTTCTCTCTCTCTCCTTCTCCCTCTCTTCTCTGTCTCCCCTCTTTTTGAACTGGGAACATTCCAGACTCCTATAGGAAACACTTCTACCCCTTTTTTGCCTTTTTCATCAGGAGGAGAGAAGGCCAAGATGGGAGAAGGTAGGAGAGAGGGAACTTAGTTGATATCAGTGCCTGCCTGCTTTTGCCTTGGCTCCTGTTAAGTGGATGCTCTGTTGAGGGGAGGCGAAGACTGAGCAGCCTTTCATTCTTTGTGAACCCCCTGTGAGGTCATTGTGGGCCCCCCAGAGGTCCACAGACCCCAGATTAAGAACCACTGAATTAAACAAACCTCAAAATTGTAAGCCCAATTTAGCCCACATTTCTCCTACATAGTCTTATCCTTTAGATCAATAACTTTAAAGTATTTAAATATAAATAAATCAGGAGCAGGAAAAAATAATGCTGAAAGGAAATGTGTCACATTAAGTTCTTGCCAAATTTTGTATACAAATGAAACAGAAAAATACAATTTACTTCTAACAGCTGGCAAAGAACATACATTAATTAAATATGTCTAAATATAAGAACTATGGTATTAAACAAAATATAACTGATATTCATAGGCTTTAAAAGCAATCCGTTCATAATGTTTCTGTAGAGAAAACTGGCATTGAGTTCATGACATTCACATATTGAATGTGTGCATTCCTTTCATTCCTTACACTTTTTAAAAAATATTCTCTGGTTGTTTTGCATTCTTGTTATTCCTTACCAGTGTACCAGTGTCAGCATCAGCTGTCTTAAGTCTCATTGCTGGAGAAAGGTGGTATACAAATAAGAAAAATGAACGAATGAATGAATGAATAAAATCTCTCTCTCTCCCTATATATATATATATTCATTCATTCACACTGTATTTGGAAGGAATAATCTATCCAATCACAACATCCCTGTATTTGTTCTAATAGTCACACTGGACATCACATTTGCAAATCACTGTCTAAAATGAATAATGATCCTCGCATAAAGGAAAAAAAAACTAAGGAATAATACTAAAAAACTAAGAAATAATAGAATTGGTCCGTGCGTGTATATATGTGTGGGGAGAGGGAGGAGAGATATAAGAAAAAATAAAACCAATGACAGCCTGTCAGAGTACAACATTTTAAGTATCTAAGGTGTCAACGAAAAATTGATACAAAACTGGTATTTTGTGTCCATGGACAACAAAAAAAAAAAAAGTTAACTCTTTAAAAAGTAACTAGGGCAATTTAATGTCATCATATATCACTCTAATATGAGAGTAATACACCTATAAAAAACTACCACCCTTACTGAGATTCAATGTAGATATCACAGCAATGTGTGTGTATATTCAATATACTAAATATTCAGTGTCTTTGTAAAGGTAAATTAATTCTGAGAATCCTTTTTTCAAGTTATGGGGATGTTACTAGAACAAAAAGGAAAATTAAAAATCTTCAATATCATATCATGACAAAGATGTTATTTCCCAACAAAAATTAATGCACATACTCTTGCACCACAGTAAATATTACAAAACTATTAAAATAAAGACAACTTTTTTCAAGTAAAATCTTTAGAACTTAGATGGCAACATACATCCCTCCATCCATCCATCCCTCCATCCATCCCCATTTCCATAAATACTTGTAGTCATTCCTTCCACATTGATAGGATAATGTACTCTGAAGTCCTCATGACCTTGGTGAGCAAAACTGACATCTATACTTTAGCCTTCTGCATGTAATTATATACCCACCTTTTAGCCTTATGCACTTCACCAGGCTTTCAATTAGAAAGAGCAAATTCATAGGAAGAATGCTAAGCTATTTGGACAGAAGGTAGTGAATCAAAAATTGCAAAACTTCTGCTTTCAAAAATAGCCTAAGTGACCTCTTACAATACTCTGACCACTCTACTGCAAGCAGGAGGCAACCCCTGTGAAGAGCGAATTCTGGCAAAGTTCTCTCTTCACAGATGATGCACAGCTTAAGCTATAATGAGTTTTTGGGTTACAAATGCTGAACGCATTAATATTCCTTGATGATAATTATCACAGTATAAGCACCTTTCCCAATGTGAGTAGCATAAAGCAACTGAAGCAGCATTTTTACTATATTTGAAACAAGCTAGAAAATGGGATTTTCTGCTCTTATAACCTGAGGTCAATATACATCAAGTTATGCATAATAAATATTTCTCTGCCTATATATCTATATGTGCATTTATACAAATTTATGCACTCCATCAATCTGAACTCTTTGGAGGGGAAGGTGCCTATTTCCATTTGCTCTCCCATGTCAAACAGCAACCAGAATTCATTTTGAAAGGATATATATATGAAGGAGATAGCACCATGACTGTTCTACTAATAAGGCAGAAATCTGGATATATCTGAAACCAACATCAGTAATAGGAAAGAACAGATGGAAAAGCTGAAAAATACTTTAATTGAAAACTTGGCCAAGAACCGTATATTGGTTTGAAAAAGGTCTTTCCTTTTTCTGTGCATCCTCTGTAGATCCTAAAGAAAAAAAGTTTGATACTAGCTGATCACAAGAAGCACAGTTACACCAAAGCTACATGTGCATAACAATAAAAGAGGGGTCTAGACTCCCAAAATAATGTGTACGCTGTATGTGTGACCACATAAGAAACAGTGGGTTGTATCTGATGGTGCCGTTTCTTTAGTAAAAAGCTCCTACTGCTTGTGAAATCTCAATTTTCACATTTGCACATGGGTCAAATTCAATGCTTTGATTCTATAGGCTTTCTCTAGTTCTAACCTGCTTCATAGAGTATTCCACAACCCATTGCATTAGCTATTGCATTACCATCAAGCTATAATTGCAAAACTCATTCAGAAGACTAGGTTGTTCATTGTTCCATAAACAGCTGCAAAAATGCTTGTAGAATAATGCCACCTCTTGTGGTTTTTTCTTCCAGTGAAACACTAGATGCAATCCAGTGGAAGGTCAGTGTATATTCTGAGATTACTCTGTAATTATATTATGAATTAACACAAACATTATTTCATATGTACAAATTGTAAACCTGCTGCATAGGTTTCACTCAGCCCTCTGAAGCAGGTATGGAGAGCACAGGGAGGAGGGGATGGCCCTTGTGCCCAATTCTACTGATGGAATCATATCCAATGGAATGAGTATCCCATCCAGTATTCTAAATGTTTGTGCACTGTTTATACTATAATTCAGAGGCAGGCTAAGTGGCAGCCCCTGGACGGCATGCAGCCCCTGAAGCCCCTCCTCAGTCTCCCTAAGGTCCCTAATCTGTAGAAAAAAATGTTGACCATTTAGGGGTGATTTTTACCTTTAAATCATTCAGAAAGCACCTCAGATGCATGAATACACCTACCGCAGCACCCCTTACTACTTACTTTCTTTTGCAGTGAGTCTCAAAGCAGTGACAGGAAGAGACTTCCCTTCCCTTTCTGTTGCCATTTTGAGAGGTTCTACAGAGGAATTACCTCTATTTCCCTGGGTGGTCATTCTCAAAATGGCACCAGGAATAGACAAGCCATTCTGAGCAAGTCTGCTGAGGAAAATGGAGGTATCTGAGTAACTGAAGCAAAGTATGGCCTGTGGGGAATCATGCTGGGGGACAATTGATCCTTGGTCCCCAAAACATTGCCCACCCCTCCTATAAT
Source organism: Iguana delicatissima (assembly GCA_948472985.1). Lineage (NCBI taxonomy): Eukaryota > Metazoa > Chordata > Lepidosauria > Squamata > Iguanidae > Iguana > Iguana delicatissima. The sequence goes on along the minus strand of CAOKZL010001037.1, from coordinate 31,696 downwards.
TTATAGCCATCATCATGGGACAAAAATAAAGGGAAATGTTTTGGACCTGAGGCATTAACTACTTCAGGTAACTTTCATACACACTGTATAGATTTCTATAGATTTTGCTAAATAATATACAATTATGGACTGAGTTTGGCCACACTTGATATTGAGACTTAGGTTGATACCATGAACACTTCCATCCAAGTTTTGCCTAACTGACAAACTTTGTTTTTTTCCTCCTGAAAAATTACATTTTTCATGTCTATTTTGCATGGACCTTAGTGTGAAGTGAATTTCAAAATCATCAACATGAACCCAAGCTACGCCAGGTAAATCTCCTAGCTTCTTGCAACGTCAGAGAGGAGCACTGGCATTAAAACATGGACTGTTGGTTCACTGATAAAAATGTAATCCCATTGGTGGAAACACTGCAAGACAACAGAACACAGTACTACCTTCTGCTTTATACAGCATCTGCCAACAGACTGAAATATGCAAAGTCAGTAATCCATCTTCCCCTGCATGGTTTTACCATTTTCTGAATAAAGCAACATGCTAATGTTAGCCATGAGGCAAATGATTACCACTCAAAGTCTTCAAACAAGATCTTGTTCATTAGTAACGTCTTATCCTCCCCTGCTTTTCTCTTTTATCCTCATAACAAATCTGTAAGATAGGTTAGCAGACAGGAAGGAGACTGGCAAAAGATTGTAGTAAGCCTTGTAGTACAGTAGGGATCTGAACCCCATTTCTTCAAACATACAAATCAATATACCATATTGTTCTCCACTAGTCCAGTGTTTCTAGACCATTTTACACTGCCAATTACGGTTGGCACTAATCTTAAATAATAGCAGTTATTTCTATACCGCCTATCAACTAGTGTTATCTAAGCGGTTTACAATGTATTTTAGCTAATTGCCCCCAACAAGCTGGGTACTCATTTTACCGACCTGCGAAAGGATGGAAGGCTGAGTCAATCTTGGAGCCTGGCAGGATCGAACTCACAACCTTGTGGTTGCAGTACTGGCATTTAACCACTGCGCCACCAGGGCTCTATAGTATCTCTCCATCCCCCCCCCCACACACACACACTCAAAGGCTATTATATTTGTATGGAGAAAGTGGCCATCTTGCTATTTGGGATTTTTTGGTTTGACCTCACCCCACTCCAATTCCATCCCAGCAGCTTCTATAAAGAAAACATGTAGCTTTGCAGAGGGTAGATGAGTACCTTCTATTGATTCAATTTACTAAAGCCAATAGTGTATTTTACATGAAGACCACTTATTAGGAGCATTTTCAACCCCAAAAGATGAGGATCAGGCATTAACAAGAATGTGCAATAAAATCACCCCAATCTGCTCAATTATAGAACCATAGAATCATAGATTATTACTCAATTATTACTTAAAACTTGAGATTTATGGACCCATGCAGTGTCATATCTGTATTTAATGTATTAATCCCTCACAAAAGTAGCATTTGCTCTTTATCCTTCTACCCCATTCTTTTTATACTGATATTTTTGAAAACTTCCTTAAATGGTTTAATACAAAAATGCCACAATAGCATGCAAATATTCTCTGCAAAATATATCAACATTTTTCTTTTTCTTTTAAGGGTGATACAAATCAGTGCCAGGTTGATCCTTTACTCCAAACAAAACAGAATTGATTCAGATATTTTGTGGCTGTCTGCTGACTGTGGACATTCATATCCTGCTACAGAACTATCATCAACTGGCACGCGTATTTTAGTTATGTGCTGCCAAAATGCCTTAGCACATTATCTGTATGTATGACAAGATTTTAACTGAACCTTTCTTAATACTTAACACTATAATTGTCTTATTAAATTCTATAATGTGAAAGCCATGACAGGCTGGCCATTTCCACTGGCGCTTTCTTTGCAGAAGCCCATTTATCATCAGATATATTCTGAAAACTACTTCTTGCTAGAGAGATAAATGTGCTTAAACACCTTCTCTTTATTATAGACATGACTATACATCTATTTTCTTAATTGAACAATGTGTGTATTAATGTGCTTACAGAAGCTCCACGCAGGTAAACTGAACTCCCAACACAGCACAAAATGGGCTACAGACAGAATAAGAGTAAATGGAGTGGGAGAAAAGAAAAGAGAACCAAGTACTGGACTATTCATCTTGGTTATTAATGCATGGAAACTGTGAGGCTGATCCTTTTACAGGGGAAAATTCTCTGCACATTGAAATGCATTTGACAACCAGACAGGGCAATGAAAAGCATGATAACAATACATACAGAAATGAGATAGAATAAAAATAAAATTTTAGCAAAATAATAATTTTTTTAAAATGATTCTAACAGCACAGCTTATACACTGTGAGCACTGACTGGAAAAAAGAAATCATTTGCTTCACAGAGATATATCAACTAATAAAACAATCCTCCCCCAAAAAAGTCTTTCCACTGGATAGCCTGTGGAGTACACATTTATTCTGTAAACACTGTAACAATGATTATCTGTCCTTTCAATCCTCAGTGGAGACTCCTGCTTTTGAAAATGTCTTGTGGTGTCTTACTAAATTCAGGCTATTTCAATTACTATTACTGTGCATTAAAAATTAATTGCATTAAAGAGTGGATTAAGGTTTAAATTTCAATTCTACAGTGGGTGTGCTAGAAATGACAGCTAAAAATCAATGCTCTCTGGCCCATAATAGGAAGTGTACATGACAAAACACTATGGAACTGGCGTCACTGGTGGAGCAGTTTTATATTTGATAGCTTATTTAAGGGTCCATGACTGGTCTTATTCCACTTTTTTTTTTTTTTGGTTGAATTCCACACATTCCTAAATGAGAGAAATAGAACAACACTAATTTGCAATGGGAAACTGTAACATGGTTCATGAGAACAGGATAAAAGTGAGATTCCTGTTCAAATATAAATTTGCATGTATTATGTTAATACATATTATGTCTAATGAGATAACATGACAGTTTGATACATTTTGTGAGGTGAAAAACTTAGATAAAGCATCTGTTTTTTAAACAAAAGGTGTTATCCCTACTCTGTATGAAGTCAAACTTGTGTTAAACGTTACTGGTGGGAACTGTGCACAACAGTGGCATCAGTTTCTATGTTGTAATACAAGTTAAGACTTTAGTGACGTTCACATATAATGTGCCAGGTCTGTAAAGAATCCTGATCTCATGTGAACAAGCTGCATGTTACTGAACATAACCTATCTATTTTGCTCTTTGCCTCCAGGAAGAGTTTAATATGTTGGTTCAAACCAGGATGCCAGTCCCTCCAAATTTTTCTTTGCTGACACATCCCAGCTTGCTGGGAACAATCCTGAGCTTGGATGACACACTAAACAGACCTCAGATTAACAGCTGTGCTAGAAGAGAAGAACAAACAGGGCATGAATAAACTCTGTGCACCAGAAGAGCCAGCATGGTGTAGTGGCTCGAGTGTTGAATGAGTCTGGAGACCAGGGTACGATTCCCTGTTCGGCCATGAAAACCCATTGGGTGACCTCAAGTGCATCACACACTCTCAACCACAGAAAAACCCCCAGAATAGGTTCATATTAGGGTCACTGTAAGTCAGACACAACTTGAAGGCACACAACAACAAACCTGAACATTATCTCATTCATGATAAGCCAAGGGCTCTTTCATACAACACAACATAGCACTAGATTACACTTTAACTGCCATGGCAACATGTTCTGGAATAATGTACTTTGGTGAGGCATTTGCGATCTCTGGTTCAGAATTATACTTATTTAAACTGCAAATACCTAGATTCCATAGGAAGTTGCCATAGCAGTTAAACTAGAATACAATGCTACAGTTGTGTAGTGTGAAAGAGTTCCAGTTCTCTAACACTGCTCAATCTCTTCTTTGCATTCTCATTCTTACTTAGGAGGTAGATAAACAGAAATGAGGCAGCAGCCAATGCTTGTCACACCTAAAGAAAATTAAAACAAAACTGAAATGCCATCACAGTAGCTTACAAAATAATGAATCTGGTAATTATCAACAGCCTATAATGAGATTTACCCAGTGCCACAACATCATTATCATCCTCATCTTACCTTTCTCTTACAATTGAGACTCATGCCTTACTGCAAAGAATTAAAATTTCACAATACAGATAATACATGGAAGAATGCCAACATCTGATGATTTCTTTTGCTGGCTTTTTTTATCACAAAATTCAGTTTATGGGGTCATGGGTAACTTACGGGTTGTAAGAGGTCATGATGTGACCACAGTTGCTATACATGATAGTGAGATAGTAAGCACCTCAGCATTTAGGAATAACAAGAAGTCACTGAAGTCAAGGAACTGTCACAGGTGAGGGATGTTAATTTTATTAATAATAACTATATAGTGCTGGCCTGGCATAAGGACTGGATCCAGCAAATAACCTGCCTGTCATCTGATACACCCAACTTCTGGTCCACCCACTGGAGGTCTGCTTAGACTAAAAGTGGGCACAATACAACTTTATGGTTCCTTACTGCCTGGAATGAGACCTCTCCAGCAATGCCTGAGCTGGTCCTGATCTTAACTGCCTGCACCTGAAGATCCTTTAAGATGATTCCTGCAAATGGGTGAATAAAGACCCATATCAGGCCTATAACCCCAAATCTGGACCTGGCTACATATCACATAGCGGAAGTTCTTTACACCATTGAATAAATTTACACAGATAGATAGATAGATAGATAGATAGATAGATAGATAGATAGATAGATACATTAAAAACTAAAAACAAAGGAGTGGGTGTATGGGTGTGAAGGCAGCAACAGCCTGATTGCTGGAGCAGCTGCAAAACGAGTACCTTCTATCCTTTGCTCATGGACCTAAGTGAGCACTACGAATTCACTCCCATCTAGGAAAAGGACCTGTCTCCCCCATGTACTGGCCAGCCACCCAATTAGCTACCTTCCCTAAGTGTCATAAAAATTACATTATTCTCAGAAGGAGACCAGTGCATGAGAGAGAAGATGGTTGCCCCCTGCCATCCTGGGGCTTCTATGCAGTTTAGGTTGTAATGCTGATAATTTGTGTCTGGGTGTGTACAGTGTGCATGAGAAGGAGCATACATGAGCAGAAGGTTATCAGGGCCAAGGTATCTGAAATATCAAGAGCATCCATACTCTTCTGTTAAATGTGAAATACACTTGTGTAAATACTCATGAAAGCAAGCAAGTCATACTGTCTCTATTGTATATTAAATTTGGTCGAATGGAAACACACTTTTAAGCAACAGATAATGAATAACTTCACTGTAGTAACAAAGGTAAATTTATATGACTAAAGTAGCAAAAACCACTCAAGGTAGCAAGTGTTTGGAAGCAAAGTGTGATTGACATGCCAGTAAAAAATAAGCAAACAAAAATGTCCAAAACATTTCTAAAGATCATCTGTGCTACACTGATCTTCAACAGTATGTTTGGTATCAGGAGAGTAAAGGAGATGAAGTAATCACAACAATAAAAAATAATCTGGTACAAAGGGACCCAAAGGTGTAGTAGACATCCCCATGCAACCATCACCCTTCACTGCAATTTACTGATGTTGCTTCATTATAACAAAGCATATGAAGGGCGCAGGGCAGGCACAGAGAATATTCAGGCTTGCTATTTAAAGCCACATGATTTGCGGCACCAGTCACTGTGAGCACTGACTTAGGACAACAGGTGAAGAAAGAACTTCTCTCAAGCAAATCATGGAATGAGTAAATGAGTAAAATTCCAATTACATCCAAATATTAAGGGATGGAGCAGCTTTATGGTGAGAGGGAACATGGTGATGTTTTGCCAAGTTTGTCATGAGATGAGTAGGGTTTTAATACACGTCCAGTAACATGAATCAAACAAAAATTATACCAAATTTCTGCACTACAGAAGGAAAAGGAACATAACAATTGGTGGCTTTTGCATAGAACAATTTTTTTGAGCAAAAAGAGGAGCTGCAGAGAACAGCACCAACAGCATCATTGATACTAACAGGGAACTAGGTCTCAGCAGAGGTAAATTTCTCTTCCCTATCTCTAAAAGACAGTGTAAAAATTTAATCTACCCATATGGATACACAGACAGATCTTATCTCTGTGTTTAGAACACATCACTTTTGCATGTTTTGCTAGCTGTAATGCATTTTCTTTGGGCTGACCCCAAAAGAGGTAGTTCTGGGCTTAGATGTGTAGTCTTTCAGAAGGGATGTAGCAAATAAATCACAGTAAGCTGTGGGTTAATAAAGAAAATCCTCCTGAACTATATTTCCATCCCAATATTTAGTATTTATTCCATTATTGCACTGATTCATATTCATAGTACTTTTCTTGCATTAAATGATTGCTCCTTGGAAAAACCCCTTGTGGTTAAGTATTATCCCGTTTGCAAAATTAAGAGCTAAGAGACTTGTTCAAGGCCACACGATGAATCAATATAAAATCCAGAAGTACACCTAAGATTGTCTCGTCCCAATCATGTTATACTATGTGCTCTACTAAACTGAGATTTTACTGGGGCATGTTTGAAAAGAAACCAAACCAGAGAAGAAGATTTCAGCAAAAATGAAAAGGGGACTCCTAACAGGCAGGAAATGTTACAAAAAAGTTCAACTATATCCACATGGAAATGGAGGTTTCAAATTTCTAAGGATGCACAAAAGTTTGACTAAAGAAGATGTATAAACTACAATTCATAGTACATTGGAGGATCAAAAACAAGGTTTCATATCTCTTCAAGTTACATGTAGTCTACAGGCAGGTAGGAATCACAACAGTCTACATGGAATAAGTACAATTATTAAATAGTTATTCATAAAGATATCAACTGCATAAAACTGAAACAAGAAGATGAAGATGCTGTGATTTATCAGGGAGATACATAGGCAGCCTACAATGAATCTGACAAAAAAAGGAGAGAGAGAAAGAAAGAAAGAGAGAGAGAGACAGAGAGAGAGAGAGAGAGAGAGAGAGAGACTAAAATCACAGAAATTGCTTCTAAAGTTGTTCTTTGACAACTTAGTGCCTTGGTAAGATGCTATTACATTGTGTGGCTCTAACAGAAAGTTCAGACATGATTTGCTTGGATGAAATCCATTAAATCGCAAGTGCTATCAAAAATTTGAGACCTAAGGACAGTCTCTGGTGGTGTCACAGGGCACAGGTACAACTGATGCTACAGGACAGGTACTAGAATGTTATTAAGCATGATTAATTAAGCATAAACCACAGGTGATTAGAGCATGTCATTCAGATAAAAACAAGCAACAAACAAATGAGAAAGTATTTATCTAGTTGGAAATTAAAGTTTCTAAGTTCTGCATTGATCAGAAAAATTCAAGCTCTAACACTCACCAAACACTGCTTTTAATCACATATGGGATTGTGATTTAACCAAAGGAAGTTTTGCAAGCTTTATTTGAGGCAGAAAAACTCTGTTCTTTTATTTTTGCAAGCACTGATTTTAAAAATTGTAGTCGAAACAAAGAAACATATCTATACTATACTTTTAGCAGACTGTTCCAAATAACTAGTCTTCCTGGTCAGCCACATTTTTTTTTCCTTCTTAATTATCAAGTTGTAGAATCTTCCTTCATCCCCCAAATCATAGTACGGATACTGATAATCAGCAAATATTTAGAGGAGAGGAAGTATGGATACATACTTAGTATGGATACTAAGTATGGAACATAGTATGGATACTGATAATCAGCAAATATTTAGAGGAGAGGAAGTGGTGATGGTGGTGATAAATAAAAACAACAACAACAGAGAGCCTGAGGGCAATCCTGTCAATACATGTCCTTCATCAGAAGCAAATCCAACTAATCAGACAACTTTATAAAACGAAAAGAAACTGATATGCACAAGTTAGTGTACCTAGAAGAACTGGGTGAGAAGGGTAAACAGGGTGAGGGGTGATAAGGAGAGAGGGAGAAGATAGATCCGGCCAGAGAATTATGGAGGGGGACAAAGGAGAACAAAGGCCCTTTTCGCATGGCATTTTCGATGTGAAAGGGCCCCTCAAGTGTCACGCACATGTGAGGAGTGGTCCACACGACGCACTCACATTTGCACGACGCTCAAGGGCCTGATAGGGACTGCACATGCATTTTTTCATTTTTGGCTTGAAGTTGAAAATGGTGCACGGTCGCGCATCACTCCGGGGCCCCATGCGCACTTACCTTGTATGCAGAGCCTCGGGAGCCGGGCCAGTTGCACTTCCTGTCCAGTGCAGCCTGGGAAGGTCCCAGGCTGCACTGTAAAAGGAAGAGGCGGGGCTCTCCCGCGAGCAGGAAGCTCATGCGGAGCCGAAGGACCCTGGACGCAAGAGCCTCTCTTTGGAGGCTGCTTGCACTAGCACTGCACCCCAGCACCCCGCAAAGGTAAGGTGCAAAAAGGGTCAAAGACAAGAGAGAAATGAGCACTCGTAAAGTAACGAGAAGGCAAGGGCAACTATGAGATGTAGGGAGAGGTAGAAAGAAAGGGTAGGGAAAGAGAAGACATTTAGCCTGCGGTAGGGAAAAGCAGAAAAAGAACAAGAGACAGAATAGTGAGGGCAAAGACATCTAATTAGGAATTGTGGGTACAGGAGAGGAAAACGACAAGAAAGAGAGAAGGAGGCAGACCAGGGAAAAGGAGTTTCTGAGGAGGGAAAGAGCAAAAGAAAATGAGATGAGGGGAGGAGAATAAGTTTAGCTGAAGAAAAGAGAAATGAAATGAGAAAGAAAAAGAAAAAGAACTGAAATTCAGAATTTTTTAAAAAATAGTGAGGAGAGAATCAACTGCCTAAGCAGAGCTGAGGAAAAAAGTGGTGCACTTTTTGCTAACAATGGCACAGCCCATGGGCCTCTCAGACGAAGAAAAAACAACAACCTTGTACTTCAACATTAAGCATTTCAAGCAGAGTCCGGATGGCAAAATTACCAACTGGACTGGACCAATCCTGTATTCAGGGACATACAAGAGGAGAAATACTGAGGGAGCTCAGTATTTTATAACACTGACTGGTCCTGCTTTGTTTTGTCTGTGATTTGAAAACTCTGAGAGGGAAGGAGGAAGTGGTGAGGCAGACCCCCTCAAAGCAGCAGCACATAGTAAGAAGAAGAAAAAATCCTTTTCAGGGTGGCACAGTCATCCTGAGGCTCCACTCCTTGCCCGGTGGCCTGAAAAAGAGGTGTCATGATCACCAGTAAGACCCAGGATAAGAAAAGTGTGCCCAAGCCACCCAGCACATCTACATCTGACCTAGGAAATGGAGCAGAGCTACCCTGGAAGATAGACAAAAGACCAAGTATCATAAATAGTATTTTACAGTAATTAATTTCACTATATCTTCCCTTACACACGTATAAACATTCCTTGTCTGCACACAAACAATTCACACTTGAGCAATCATGGCAATATCATCTTAGCAAGAAAGGGCAGCTATAGCTTTCCAAGTGTTTTGAGCTTAATTTTTATCCTGCCTACTCAACACGGTCAACACCCAGTGTGAAAGTATCCTGTGAAAAAATATACAAAGGGCCACACAGCACTCACTTCTTGCCTAAAGTTGGCTGCATTTAATAGGGCTTATTCCCAATGAAGACGAATGGAAGTGTTTTATTTTATTTTGGGTAATGGAGGAGGAGGAGGAGGAGGAGGAAGAGGGAGAAAAAGTAGAATTGCAATGAAGATTTGGCTGTCTGTTTTGTGAATATGGTGTTGTAAATGCTCTTCAGTGTTCATGCCTTTGTGTAAGCAGAAAAGGTAAGAGGAAAATCCCCACAGAATAATCATTTAACATATGATGTGCTGTGTCATAGAAATGCCACCCCATTATGTGGAACAGAGGAAAGAAAATACCTTCTGAGGTAAGGATCATTGAGTATGTCATTGGTTAATTCCTGCTCTGTGTTTCTCATTAGCATTACTCTCAAGTTTCTGATTATCAAATCCAAAATATTAAGACATAATAAGTATGAAGGTGCACATAATTGGATATTAACCAGAACATACTTGACTGGGCAGGAGGTAGGGCCTTGCTTAAACTAATCCTGATATATATTAATCACCAATTAATGAATGGGTTTCACATTTATTTTCTATTATAGAACACCAGAGTGACTAAGCTTTTCTAACAAAATGAACTGGAATAGCAGGGCAGTAAAAGGGAATCTTTCAAAATTTACATTGTCAATAATTACATTATTATTTAAAATGTGGTGTCCTCCATTTTTTTCTTTGTTAAAATTAAAATACAGAGATCTCTTCAGCAAGGTTAGAAGACAGTGTGCACAAAGTAGCTTAAACAGATCATGGCCATTTGCAAGTGCATACATGAAAAATATCTACTTGCAGCACTTTCCTCTACTTTTTAGTCTGTAGTCCTGAACAGCCATTTGGCTTTTATAGGTACTCTACATGATGCTCATTTGGGAATTAGAAGTGCACCGTTATCCTATGGTACACAGCTGCAGAGCTGGTTTTTGTCGTTTGTACTGATTACCTGCCTATAGACACAAGTGGGAAAGGCCACAGTAAAATCATGGCAGCCTGGGCAATCTGTAGAGTTAGTTCTTAACTTCACGCAGGGTGGCTTGCTAAAAGTGGTGTTTGATTGAAAAAAAAATTGAGCTCTCAGATATATAATATAGCATCACTCCAGAAGTATGGGAAAATGGCATGATGACATATTCAATTACCAAAGTTATTTTTTGATTCAATGCTGGAAACAGCTATAGTGGTAATCAAAGGCAAGGGAGCAAGTCAAGGTGTGACATCTCTTCTATGACCCTTGGACTTCTTAGATTGCATCCGACTTTCATATCAAAATGTCTGCTCTGTAGGAGTGGCATGAAGGGGATTCTCCTCCACTGGTTGCCCTTGCATATCCCCCTCCAAAAGACCAGCATCCTCCCAGGGCATCTGCCTTGTTCCCACGACAAGATGGGAAAGAGGGCTCAGAGGGGGAAGAATCAGCACAGACAAAGGCAGTTCCCTCCTCCTTCCTAGGCATTCCCCCAATTCCTTTCTTCCGCTCCTTCATGCTACCAACAGAAATGGGGACAGGGGAGAGATAGAAGGATGTGGGGAGGCAAGGAAGAGTCGGAGAGAGAGAAACTCAGCTTATGGCACAGAAGAGAGATGAACAAGGAAGGACTCAACTTGTTTTTTGGGGGGGGGAGCAACAAGGGGGAGGAGAGAGAGAAGGAGATGAAAAGAGGCCAGAAATTGGCAGTTAGGAGCAGCTGCACAATGGAGGTCTTCGGAGCTCAGGTAAGCACATCCTCTAGCAGTTGTAGGCGGGAGACTGACTCTCAGGACCTTGCTCCCTCATGTGGTCTGCCTACTAGGAGCAGTAGGTACAGCCAACTCAATCTTTCAGGAGGTTCAGCCCTTCTCTGTTGCAAAATGTGCAAACCTAGGAAGAAAGATTTGTATTCACTGTGGCACTACTTTACTCATTATTTTCATCAGTTTGTGGACCCATGTATTAAACCAGAAGGGTTTTCCTGTAAAAGTTGAGATCAACACAGCAATGTGAACATTTAAATATGTGTAGTCCAAAAGAAAACAAAGGCTTATTGCAGAAATAGTGTGCATGACATATCTTCTTAAAAACAAGAACAAAAAGTGACCATGAATTTCTCGGCTCAGATTATCTGTCACACTAATAGAATCTATGGCCTTCTTTGGATGCCACATTAAATTTAGTTTAGCACAATGAAAATGAGCACACCTTAGGTTCACATGTTTTCTGTATGTTTCTGGCACAAAAGAGAGAGAGAGAGAGGCAGAGAATGAAAGAGAGAGATTCTATTTCCTTTTTAAAAACATGTTCTCTCCTAAAAATGAAAAGTTCTGTCTTCAGTTATTTATTGTATATCTCCACATACTTTCAGACATGATACAGAATAGCTGTAATGCTACAGAAGATAACATACCATTTTTTTTCCTGCAGAGGGTCACTTTGCCACTTGGGTATGAGATCTGGACTCAAGAAACAGCATATGGGAAAGGGTTAACTTCTCCCCCTTGCACCATTCAAATTCAGAACAACAGCATGTACTGCTTCCCTCCCCATCATTATCTGATTAAAGCAAAGAAGCATGTACTGCTCCTCTCCCCACCATTATCTGGTCAAATCAAACATAAAATTTAAAACTAGAATATCCAAACTTTGATATTCTCTATCATGTCTGCTTTGGACGTAATGCAGGGCAAAGTACAGTTGCTAGATGAAAAGAAAAGACTGGTATGGGTGTGCAACCCAGTTTGGTTTGATGAATGTCACGTGCTACAGCGCAGATACCCAAATTGCAGTCCTAGTATTATTTACTTTTAACATGAATAATGAATCCATTGCTTTGTGGGTTTTTTGTTTGTTTTCTTAATTTGTTCATCTTCATTTTAATAAACCTTAAATAAGTGCTTCTTAAAGACAAAGCAAGATATGCAAGCAAGTAGTCCTTTTATCAACAGTTTTGCCACAGAAATACACAAACATTTCAATGGCTCTTCATTAGCAAACAAATCAACAAGTGATATTTTAATGCATGACTTTATTCCATCTCTGTGGGGACCATAGTTGAGAGTGTGATGTACAGTACAGAGAAAGGAATCATCAGCCACAATGTCCCAGGGCTCTACCCATTGAGGACTTCTCAGCCTCTGCTTAAAGAGTGCATTTAATTGACTGATAGACAGTAGCTTCTTTGTTCACAGAAGACAGCGAAGTAATGGCAGCTTGAAAATCGTACCATCTACAGGGTCTCCTGAGACTAGTAACAGGGGGATATGTGTCAGGAATAAATAAATAATCTAATTATTAAGCCACTTCCTGTCAAGTTAACTCCAATTTGTTGGCTTTTGAAGGCAACAAAACGAGGCATTTTTCCTCATTATGCTTCTCTTTTTATACCACTGGTAATCACAGGCGGATTAAAGGGTGCCTGATTGGTTTTTTTGTCAAGGAACTGAGAAGCAGCCAAGAGTATAGAAAAAGAGAGTTGGGGTTAGAAGAAATTTCATGCTTGTCTCCTTTCCAGCTCCCTAACAGCCCACACTGCTGCCCCATACAGTGCCGCCAGCTGTACAGCAAATGTGTACCCCTCCAACTGCGGCCTACCAGGCCACAAGCTCCATCCTGAGAGCTGTGAGATGCCTCACAATCTTGGCAGGTAGCTACTGCTGTCATAAGCATAAAATTCTAAAGGTGACCTACGAAACCCCGTTAGCTAACCAAATGCAGCAATATGAGCAGCTGAAGTTTAACACACACACATACACACTTACATTCTCTCATATGATTCATCAATAGAATGCATTTACTCGACACATAAAGAACAGCAACCAAAACCCAGTTAGAAATACCTGAGCAAAAACATTAAAGGAAGCAACTATTTCTGCACTAGAAGTGAGCTTGATTTTTGTGTTTTAAAATCTATATGCTATACAGTATTACAGTATTTAAAAACAAATCAGTCCCAGCCTGAAAAATATAGCCCAGTGGCTTGTATTACAAATGATTTACAAACAAGAAGAAACGAGAGGGAAACCCCACTCAGTGCCCTTAAACGTACAGTAACCGGTATGCATCAGATGACACATTGCTTCTTACAACTTAATTAGAGATCCTTACACAATGGATGTGACTCATTGTACACTACAGCTATGCAATAGTTATTTCAATGAGGTCAAGATTCTTAAAAAAAAAAGTTCTACCAAAACAAGTAGAGGCTGTGCAAGAGATCAGAGTCTACCTAGGACAGGGAAAACGTGTGTAAAAGAGCAGGGAGAAACATGATACATTTCTGATTGCGGACAAACATCTCCTATCACCAATATTAACGGAGTATCTAGAAATAAAACAGGTTTAGATTTCATCCTTAAATGCCCATACTATTGTTAGAAAAGTGGAGAAGAAAAACTATCTCATTATGATTTTTCTTTTTAAAAGTAGTGTGAGGATTTACTATCTCTGATAAACAGATAAAATAATGCTTTTCAGCCCTGTATCACCTGGAAAGGTGGAACAGATATTTTAAATTCAGTAAACACCTGTGAAGCATAATGGAAAAGAAATAAAATTTTCAGATTAGGACAGATTTATAAAGGACAGGTGATTTTTAACAAAGAAAAAGGTGTGGTTACCTTTTGTTTATACCTGTTCTTGCCTCTGTTTTTTTTTTTTTACTTTTCACTATTATTTTTTGGTTAAATTGTGCACATAATTAAAGACTATCTAATATTTCCTATCTGCTTCACTGGTACTCTGAATTGGGTTTTCAGTTACAGTTTGCAAATTCCCACTTTGCACGAATTCTACAAAGCAGTAACACTTCATTTTACGCAAGTTTTATCTGACGTCCCCACACAGAGCTGCCAGCTGTACAGCAAATGTGCAGCTCGCAAACTAAGGCCTACTAGGCCACAGGCTCCATCCTGTGATCTGTTAGGCACCTTGCTGTCATTGGCAAGCATTCCTTGCTATCACTGTTACTCTCTCTCCACACTACATAGAACTTAGAATCATCTGATTATTAGAATTTGTGGTCCACATTCCATTTTATCCTTTATTTAATCTATCCCCAGATCACACATTTGTTTAAATGTTTTGGCTGGTTTACAAATCATGCAGCCATCTGCACAGTAGGTATAACACCATTGTTTTAAAAGATAAAAGTTATATTACAAATCAACGAAGATACAGGGACTCAGAATGCTGTGGTGTTTGTTATTCTGCCTGGTTTGCTTGGACCAGCACTAAGAAATAAATAGAATTATCTGTAAATCGATGAACATCTATGAAAAACAACACCCAGCAGAACACAGAGCTTGCTCCATTACCTACGTTAATATCATGACAGCTGAGGAGAGATGACCTGGCCCACTTCTCATCTCTCCTGTACAGATGGCTATTAAAGAGAAAGTATCCCTTTTGTATGGTCCATGTAGAAACCCTTTATGAGCTTTTCAAATAAGCCAGCATTGCTCACATGAGGGTAGCTTTCTCTAGTATTAAACAAAGCAGATTTCATCTTTTTTCTTCCTCAGCTTCTCATCAAATAAACCACATTCACCAGACTTAATACTGAACCTTGAATCTGTGCATTTTGCTCTTTTATGTTTATTTCTATATTTATTCTTACATAAAGTTATTGGAAACTCTGTGCCAGCTTCTAGTACAAAAATTGAACTCATCAAATATCTGCATCATGTTAAAAGCAGACCAGAATGTATCTCTTCCACTGCTTCACCTGAAACTCTATTTAATTAAATGTGAAGTATCCATTTTCTCACTTTGTTGCTAGCAGGTACTGAATGTATATGTACAGTGCACTGTTGTATATGTGAGGGTTCTGTTAAACGAACCTCTGCACAAACAGAAACATTGCATCCCATTCTGTTCAATGGACACACTTCCCATGACCTTGTATTCATATGTGAGGAGGTCATTGAAGAGAAGAGCCCACTATAGTATTAGATTATGCCACCTATTTAAGTGTACTTATGTGGCTGGTAAATAACAATTTTCGTTCTTTGCGACAGTATTGAAAAATTTGCATTCTCACCCTCATATTCTCACAAACATACACGTATCTAAAAAGTTATGGAAGTTACATTATTTGGGAGCTAGTTTTATAAGACATACCAAGTTCACGTTCAGAGAGAACCTAAATGCAGATTTTCTAGGGATATTTTGGGACTCTGGGTGAAAACTATGATGACCCAATCAAGTCAAGCATTCGCTAATTGTAATGATTATATTTATTTAGCCTTGACTGCAGAGCTAAACTAAACAGAGGAGGAGTGGGCGAGTTGGTACTCACTTGTATTGGTCAAAGAGAGACATGCATCAACGAACTAGTGGATATTTCCTGGTCAAGCTTTTAGATTTTGTATAATTTTGAATAATTACCTGCTCCTACTGAATGGATATATTACTCACGATGGGTACCACTCAGTGGTGGCAAGTACTAAGGAAGATAATCCTTACATGCACGGAGCTGAGGGAACATACAATTTATTTGATTGCTTCTTTGTCTTTGCATCGCACTACATGAATAGTGAACAAGACATGATATTTTCCCTCATAAAGTAAATAAAAGGAATTTGTTGCGCTTATGCATATTGACATGCATTGAAGGAATTTCATGCACACCTCAAGAATCAGGGGTTTCAAGAGGGAGAGAAAGAAAATCTGGATCAATGGATGAATGGACTAAACTTTCTGACAGAGCTACAAGCCAGATGAGCACCTATTTATTAAATATGCATTTAGCATTTAGCAATTGGATATAAAGTGTGGAGGATAAAATGTTTATACTACAAGGACAGGGTACCAGGGACTGGACTAAACCACCTCTATCAACCTACCTTGCCACTAGAGACTAGAATCCAGATTTTCTGAATCCCAGACTAACAGTATAAAACCATGCTTCTCAGGCTTTCTGGCAGTTTTTTTGTTAATGTGCCAGGGACTGCTACCATATTTGTGACCACAGGCTACAAATATTTCTTTTTGTCTTGGAAACTGACAGCAGACCAGCAGCTATTGGCTCACAGATTGGTACCGGTACACAGAATGCCATTTTGAGTAATGCTGCTCTAATGAGCAGCAGATCTTGGAGTGTGTGGAGGGGGCAAGAGGGGTCGTGGCCATGGTGTGTGTGGATGTGGTCGCTGCGTGTGGGGATGTGGAAACGAACTGCAATGCCCCGGGGCTGCCAGGTGCGAACTGCCCCCATCGTCCCCCTGTCCCTACATGATTGGCTTTAATGAACAAACCATTGACTCTCTGTCTACCTTATAAGTAAGACCTGAAGCTTTTGACCTCATCTTCAAAGGTACATAAAGAGAGCACCAGAGCCTGAGGCTGGTATCTAGTGATTCTTGTTATGAAAAGCCATGGTTTCCTGTAACATCTGAACTGAACAACCACATAACTCAGTTAAGTTGTTCTTGATCATACAGGAAGGACTTCATTAACATACCACCTCCATTTTCAAAACAAACATTTTTAGCCCAAGTGCAACTGTTTGCTGTCAGACAGATTCTAGGATTTATTCTGGTATCTTGAAATGTTATGGATACGTAATCTTGAATAAAATCAGTCAGACGTGTTAATTTATAAATCTGATAAAAATAATTTAAAATCTCAGAAAAATAGTAATTAATAATCATATTATTATTACAATATTAATTTGTCTATTGATATTGAGAACATGATTAAAAAGAGGATAGGAGAAGACAATTTTTAAGAGAGCAAGCATGAAAAAGGTTACCACACTGCATCACTCAAAGTTTCTACATAATTTTAATTTGTTTTTGACAAGCAATACTAGCAACACTGAACCACAAAGATTGTGATTCCTCTTAACCTGCTTTTATCATTCTCTTTGTCAGTCTGATCAGCCCTCAATGGTAAATGTGCTTCTTTATTGTGCATAGCTAGCGAATTGCAAATTTGCTCACTATGTTTCATGAGACAGTTGTCTGTGGCTGTTTGGAACATATTTACCTCTTTGGGGATTTATGCGCTAGCTACAGTGCCAACCTCCATAGTACTAGAGATTTCCTTCTAACTAAAAAGGATAATTGATGGTTGCTAATTATCAGTCAAAAATTATCAGACTGAAAAAAATTAAGCCTTCATAAAATAGTTCTTGGCAATATCATCACTTTACATTATCTGATGCATAACTGCACTTTATTTTGAGCACATATAAAATTTACACTTCAGCTCCTGACTCTCTTTATTGTCTTAAAAAGGCAGGAAGAGTCTAGCTCCCCTCCATCCATCTCATCTGGGGTTATGTCATGGAGAGAACAGAAGGGATATAATCAGGGTTCAAGATTTACCAATCTATCTTCCTATTTTAAATCAATCATTATCTCTTCAGATTAAGAACTCCTGCCTAAAGCTTCATTTGGACAAGACTTCTCTTTTTCATAAACAGAAAATATTTTTTGCAGAAACAGAAGAAACACAAGTGATATAAGCCTCATTCAGTTGTTCAGTATTTTACATGAAATAGAGGGAACACGGATGTATTTACTGGACCACTACCCTCCATCACATCCATGTAAAGAGGAATGACACTTGCAAATTTTCTCATTCTGAATGAGGAAGTATGTTCTGACAGATCAAGACATCCCATAGAGAAATTCTCACTACCTCAAGTATTCATTTCAGGACTTTCAGGAATTGCACAAAATATACTTTTGATGCAAAATCCAAGTTTTTTATTCATGATTAAAAAAAAAAATCTCAAAGCATGCATGTGCATGCGCACACAGACACACAATCAAAAAGCTGTGCAGAAATTTTTATAAACTCACCAAGTAGAGAGAAGACATTCGAAATGATCGTTTCTGGCATGTAAATTCAAAATAAGTGAAGATTTACATCTCTTCCTATCATGTTGTTCCATCACACACCTGCTCCCAGTGATGTGGGTTTTCAAGAAAAAGTAGAATTGGAAAATTTTCCAATGTTCTAAATAATGTTATAACATTCAGCATGTTTGTTTTAAATGTTATATTAAAACCCTTTCAAAACTTTATGTGGAAATTTTTTTGGGGAATATTTGTAATAAGGCAAGGAGAACTGTATATAGTTCCCTCATCTATAACAAAAAAAGACTACAACTGAAAGAATGCTTTAAAAGGTCACACTTCTAAAGAAATATATACACAGTAACTTTCATTTGTGAGGTATGTTGTACCTTCAGCTTTACTCATTTTACTTTACTGCACTACTTATCAATTCCATTTGAAGTTGAGAAAATAACTGATTCAATACAACTAGCTGAACATTTTATTTCACTAAAGGACGTGTGAGAGTCTGATGGCTCAGGCATCTTAATACATTTTGTCTTTACCGTTTCTACTTGTAACTGATTGGGAAGCAAGAGATTTTGTGGAACACAAATAAGCTTAGCACTAAATTCATTTGTCAGTTTATTTAAATAGCCTGAGTACTAGGGTTTGTCCATGCTCTCTCTGTAGAAGAAGTAGAACTTCACATCCTATATTTAGGCCATCCAACATGATTGATTTCATTACCATATCTAAGACAACTTTGTGGAGTGTGTGTGAAAAACTTCCCACAACAGATCATAGCAAAGGAGACCCTACCACCACTACACACATATCTTCCTGCTCTACCCATCTAGATTCCTGTACAATTTAGAATCCTAATTATGTGAAAACATGGCAAATGCACAGGATTATTGAGCAAATGTGAATGTGATTTCTGAATAGTCAGGTCACGGAAAAATCAGTACGACCAATAGCACTGATCTTAAGTAGCAATACCTCTGCTACTTAAAGTGGTGATCCAGGGATCAGAGGCCATGACCCATCAACTGGAAAAGGAAAACATAGCTGCAGCCAATGGACACAAATAGGGTATCAGCTCCTGGGACAGTGAAATTAATACTGGAGGTCCCCATAACAGCTGACATAAGAAACACACTCTTACACTCTTTTTCCAAAATAATACATGAGCAGTATTGCAACATTTTACCTCGATACACAACACTGAGAAAATGACACTGATTTCAACAGATCTATTCCTTTACCAAAGTGTCTTTGCATCATAGCCTTTTTTTCCTTGCAGGCACTACAAATATAATTAACAGAACATATTGTATCTTTCCAAAGCATGCAGATGATCAGTCAAGATATGAACACAGCTCACGTTGACACTGGTTACACGGGGGCAAATACAAGATAATTAGGAGTTCTAGATGACAGAAATGTAGTGATCTTTGTTTCCCATTAGGTGGTATAATCTTCCTAGATTGAATGACATTTTAAATCTCGAAATATTCTCTATACCTAGGCAACAACAGTAGAAGATTTACCATTATGGTTACTTCCATCTTTGCCTAAACAAAGCTTATGAACGAGATAATATGAAGATGTATTCACTTTGTAAATACACTATTAACTCAAAAAGAAATATTACCTATTTTATTTAAAATAATAATGTATTTCACAGTATACGCCATTTCTGCACTAGACTATTACAGTGCTATTATTCCATTTTCAACATCCTATGGAATCCTGGGGCTTGCAGTTTAGGGAGGGGCCTCAAAGGCCCCTCCCTAAACTGTAAACCCCTGGATTCCATCGGATGTTGAAAGTGCAATAATAGCACTATAACAGGCTAGTGTGGAAATGGCCATAGTCAAGATAATGTACTTAGATTTAAAGTGATTAAGCAGTGATGATTTCAGAAAGCTGTGGTTTAATTGTAATTTTTTAAAAAATGTATAGCACTTTCCCTGGGTTCTCAAAGGGTTTCCTATGCATTTTTTCACAAAAATTAAATCAACTCTTCATAAAAGGGAAATATTACTATCTCCATATTACAGATTGCTAGGTGACAGCACTGAAAGGGAGAACTAGTATGTTGTCTAAGATTACCTAGTGAACCAATAGTTGAGGGAAGATTTGAAGTGCGCACTTCCATCATATACCATGTAGTACTTGGATTTGTTGCAGATTGTTGGCAAAACTGGTAACATTGAGACCCAAACTGCGGGGAGCGTAATCAATTATTTCTTCAAAAAACCCAACCACCCCCCTCCTAATTCTTTAACTCTTTTCCTGAATGTAACTATCTCTAGTAATGGTTTGATATGCTGGCTATTTCCCTCTTGCATTCTGAAAGTTAGCATTATTTCCATGCTCTTCTACTTTCAACTCTTCAATTTGGCTTTGCTAATTTCTTATTTGGACATATTGTTTATGTTTCCTCCTTTTAGCCTTGTCTTTGCAAAACAAGGGTGCAGAAGGTAGCCCCACTGTCACTTCTCTCAGCTTGCAGTGAGAATCTTCTTTTGTTAGTTCTATGAACTGTAACCCTCCCATTTGTGCCAGTACAGTCAATGTAGAGCTGTACACCCATAGGAAACAAGACTTCCATCTGTACACGTGGACATCTTCATTGTACCTATGAGGATTTTTTACACCATAAGTAAGTTTAAAGACTCAGCGTGCAGTAAACAGAAGAGGAGGAAATACCCTGCAAGAAGGAAGCTGTGGGATCAAGAATTAAACCCAAATAAAAAAGAAAGCAATACAAAAATAAAAATAATGCACAGAATAGTCCCCACATCTTCAAACATACCTGTTTTGCCACTGCATCTATATATATACTGTGAGAGATCTTAAGTACAAGGATATAGTGTGTCTTCCTTTTCAATGCATTATAATTCCTCTAATTGGTTTGTGCTAACTTATTGCAAATATAATCTGAGATCTTACATCAAGGTTGACGTAGAGTAGAGTAATAATGTACTGTAGTGATGTCAAGTAATTTTCCACAGGTGGAGGTGTGCATTAATTGTCCTATGCATCTCTCATTTTGAGTGGCAAAGCTGTGTAATACTGCAAAAAGCTGTGTTTATTAAAAGCATGAGGGATGTTCATTCTTACTCTGTGAGGAATTCTGTACTGATGCGTTTGGATTAGAATGGTGAGAAACACTAGAAGATTACAAGAACTTTAATACTGACCACTGGAGAAGACAGTATTGAAATTCATCTGGCCTTTGTTTTATTGAAGGCTTACAGATTCATGCTGAATGGATTTTCCATCCATTGCTACAAAACTGTTTGGACTATGTAGTTTTTAATATATGGACTACTAATTGTTTGATAGATTTTTAAAAATATTTGTTTATTGCATAGCCATTCATTCATTCATTCATTCTTGGACACTCTATCCTCTTTACTGTTGACTGGTTTATGAATCAGACCTTATATCCTTTCCTTTCTTTTGTAATATAGCACAACTATAAACCAAGACATCAAATGTTCAATGAATGCAAAATCAAATATGCATGTGCACTCACATGTCATATGCAACATGCATGCAAATCCATGCACAATGGTACTACATACACAACTCTCCTTCTGAAAATTTCAAACTGAGTGTAGCTGCTCTGTATCAGGCAAAAATATCAATTTCTTTCTAAGAGGGGATTCATGCATGCAAAAGATACTTCCAAGATTCCAGTCAACGTCTTTCCAAACTGTTTGCACCCCCTGAGATAAACACATACAGCTCCAGCTTACTGACAGCTTTTAATATGAAGCCAGAAGCAAGGTATAGATGCTTCCCCTGAATTTTCTTTTACCAATAGACAGGCAACATTTTCTGAATTTTTCTGTTTTAAATACTACCACACATACTACCATACATGCCCATCTTTATAATTAATAAAGTTAACATTTAGGCACATGTTTGTTGACAGAACTCATTTTACTCTAGTATGATCTTGGCAATGGCCTCTAAATTTGAAATAATGGCCTGTGGCAAAAGTAGGAAGGCATCACAATCATGCTAGAAGACAAAAAGATAAGGGGAAGGAGAAAATGTGCCACATGGAAATAAATAAAAACAAGAAAACCTCATTTTCCTGTAGAGTAAAACTCATCTTTTCTAAGAAAACATTACAGGTTGTTAATCTTCTACATTTTTCTTACCCTAAAATCAATCTGACTTTATTTTATCAATAATGCATCTCAAACATGGAAATTAGGTGTTACATGCATCAAAAACAGGTAAGTGAAACATAACTTACAAGTCACATTGTATGCAGGCATTTTCTCCCCTTGTGGAAAGATTTGATAGTGAGCACACATAAATCGGTGTCATTATGGTTTTGGTGTGAAGGAATACCATGTAAGACAATAAGCAGAACAAATGTACCTGTTTGCTATTCATCCAACTTTTAAGACTGTAAGGCAAAGAAGCCCACCTACAACATTAGTAACATTAGCATTTTGCTTTCTCCAGTGAGGAGAATCATTACTGCTGTAAATACATCAGACCTGGGTGTATCAAAAATCCCCGAAGCGTATCAGTATACCATTTTCTTAGCACATTAGAAATGCTAAGTTCTTCTGAGGTTACAATGGGAGTGACACCCATGAACAAAATTTGCAACACCAGAAGTGACTTCCAATGTTAACGCAATTTTAACAGAGAGAATAATAATAAAAAATCCTCAATGCTTATTTTCCCTCTCTGAAGTAAGATCCCAAACTAACCTGATGCAGTTTTACCTGAAAAAAGAAAAGAAAAGAAAACTCAATTGTTCTCTACCAAATGATCAGAGGCAGGTGGAAAGTGGGTGGCAAGTAAACATATCCTATGAGACTGTCTGACAATCTAGAATAATCTCTCACCCACACAGAGAAGTGTCAATTTTCTTCATATCAAATGTTCCATTTCAACTGCTTGCTGAACACCTCATTAAAAATATCCAAACACTCAGATCCATTCAAAGAAATGGAAAGAAATATGTGTGTGTGTTCTATGTTGTTTTGTATCTTTGAACAACTAACATTATCAAAAGATACCAGTGCTTTATCAGCTGCAATGGTTCCCAGGCTTTTTTAGGCCCAACTCAAAGTGTTTCTTAACCTTTAAAGTTCTAGACAGTTTAGGATCAAGATATCTGGGCAAGGAGACTTAATTTTATCCATATTTATCCTGCCTGAGCTCTGAGATCTTCTTCTGAGGCGTCCGGTGTCCGACATTTACTGAAGTAGAATTGGTTACCACCCACTGGTGGTCCAAGCTCTTTCACTGCCTGGGGCAGGAGAAGAAATACCACTCCCTCCCTCCATTAAATGGTAGTCCCTGTTGCTTTCACTGAGAAGATTTTCTTTACTATGACTGAGGAATCTAGAAAGCCTTGCCTGGTGCTTTCTTTATGACCATTTTGTCACAAGGTGAAGATCTTATTTTTTAAATATCTGTACTTTGAGTCTCTCTTTTTGTGTTATGTATTTCTAGTTATTTGTTTTCATTCATTTCTGCTAGGAATTATTTCTGTTACAAACTGTTACATCATCTTGCCTTTCTAACTGCATTTTATCTCCTTCATTGTGAGCTATTGTCGGACAGGTGATAAACATGAGATGGGATATTCTAAGACTGCAATCCTATGTGCATTTTCCTGGGAGTAAGCTCCACCCAACACAGGATAACTAATTTCATCATGAAGATGCAAAGGATTACTCTCAGTGGTGACTGGTAGCTTAATTATCAGTGGGACAGTGAAACTGCTCTGAGTTTTAGTTCAAACTTTAAGGGATCTATCAAATATACTGAACCTTATATCTAAAACAGATTCATTATCTTAAACTTCAACCTACAACTGGACATGGAAGCCACCAGCTACCACTGATTGCACTGTACATGTATCTTATCTCTCCATATCTTAGCAGAGGCACAACAGTGGACAGTTACAATTCTTTCTGCAATGGTTCTGCGCAAAAGAATGGATATTTAACATTTTTTCCTATATCCCATTGCACACTTTCTAACCATACTCTCACAACCCAGCACCAATCATGTGTTGCATAGCTAACCTTGCTTCCTTGTAAGCTGTGTGCGCACAGTGTGCTTTTTGCAAGCAATTATCAGCTGGTTTGGGATGCTAATCCAACACAGACCTTTGAAGATTACAAAAGAGTATCTTTGACACTTCCTAAAGTCAGACACAGGAAAACATTATCAAGATACAGCAGAAGTCAGTTTAGAGTAAGGTCACTCTTGAATTCAGTGCTGATCAGTGAGGCATCTTTTGTTAACCATCTGTGTTTTACTTACATGAAAAAGGAGGGGCTAATTTGCCTCAGAACTATATGTTGTTTTCCATATGATCTGTATGCTACCCACTACTTGATAGCCATTGCTATAATTATCCACTGCTTGATACCCACTGCTATAAGATATGGCAGGAAGTTCCTATGGGCCTGGGGAAAATAGTCTCTGAAGAAAATTATGTTGACTTGACTAAAAGTAACTTGACTAAGGGCGAGGCACTGCTGAAATGACAACAGATGGACTTAAATATACTACAGCTTTATTCTGTTCTTCCTCTCCACCATTTTTTGATTCTACTTCTGAAATCTGGAATTGTGTATCAAAACTGGAGCCAAACTTGGACTGCTTTTCACTAATTCATTAATGGTTATCTCTTTGTGATGCTTCCCATTTTTGTCTGAATCTTGGGAGCTTGAACCTACCATTAGGAAAGGTGAAGTTGGCCATTTTAGTCTGCTTATCTTGGAACATCAGGAAAGCATAACAAATTATTATTGTTAGATCCGTAATTAGTCATACACAGTTTAAAACTGATTTAAATGGGACTTAAAATGAGACTTCATGAATGCAAAAAATAAAATAAAATAAAATATCCATTGATTTGAACAGGGCTACGCCAAGTATGAAGAATACCTGGATCTAACCCTAACTTTAGTTGTTATAGGGCGAGTCATTACATTTGGATTTTCTGCTACAGGTACCAAAATTCCTTGGTTCATCTTTAATCATTTGTCACCAGCAGAATACTTTAGTTCACAAAACTGAAACGTAAAAATGCTTCATTCGAAGTTCTACCTTGGTAACAACTTCACTCATCTACTATATAAAAGTTTGTCTGTAAGCTTGTCTGTCTGCATCAGGCAGGCGAAGACCTCAAATGATTGGCTGTGTGAGGTGAGAAGACCTCATATGATTGGCTGGCTGTGAAGATTCTATGGAATCCTGGGGTTGGCAGTTTAGGGAGGGGCCTTTAGAATTCTCAGCCAAGAGCTCTTGGGCCTCAGGACGGTTGCTATGGAGATGAGGCCTACCATCAATAATGATGCCAGAAAACATCTGGGAGGCATATGTGGGAAAAATTAAAGTGATGTACACAACGTAGTTACGAGGTCTTCTCATCTAACACAGTAGATTGTATAGGTTTCATATGCGAGGAATCTTAAAGTTGAAATTAAAAACAAAAAATGCTTCCAGAAAACTGTTAAGCCATTGCACAAATTCAACAGAAGCAAAAAAATCAAAAGCCAGTATATCAACTGCCAGAGAACACAGATTGGATTGGGGACTATGGGGAAAAGTTACAGGTATTGGAATAGGCTGGTTGCTATGGAGAAGAGATCTAGCAGCAAGAAGGAGGACAGTGTATTCCCTCAGGAACCTAACCTCTGTATGTTAACAACTCTGAATACAGATTGGATTGGGGAATGTGGGGAAAAGTTACAGGTACTGGAATAGGCCGGTCGCTATGGAGGCCTAGTAGCAAGGAGGAGGACAGTGTACTCCCTCAGGACCCCAAACTGTGTCTGTAAATAACTCTGAATAGAGACTGCATTGGGAAATATGGGGAAAAGTTACAGATACTGGAGAAGACAGTTTGCTGAGTTCTTAGGAGGAAAATAAAATCTCAGGCAACGCTGGGTAAATACAAAACTTTACAGTTTACTAGCGTTATAAAATGCAACTTGTATTCCATAACAATGCTTTTCTTGCAAAAAGAGTTTAACTTGCATTCCCTGACAGCCTGATCTTAATCATACCTACTCAGAAATAGATTGGATAGGCTTGTAAGGGATTTACTCCATATAAAGTCCTACAAAAAAAAGTCCTACAAAGACTTTCCTGAAGCTAAGTCCCATTTCATCCAGTAGTGGTTACTTCTAAGCAGACACGTGTATGATTCTCCTATGAATGTTTAGGATTTCTGTCTATTTTCTTTATAAATATGAGCTGTTAACTGGAGAGGAGGTATACTAAATTAATATACCAATTTCTACATTCCCATAAAATTACATGAAAATGAATGTAAAAATCAGGAGGTAAAACCAAACATGAAGTGATTCTTGTAGAAGAGATCCAAAGATGTTTTCTGAAAAATAAATGGACTTGCAGCTATAGAGTTGTATGCTGAACTGAATCTTCTGGGGAAAGTTTCAATGTGCTGTTTTGTTTTCCATATTAAAATAAATAGTGTGAAAGGAGTGCAAGACAATGATGTTAATTCCTGCTTAAGGGATTTGAAAAAAAACACAGAGAAAAAAGGCAATATTGTTTTATTAGCAGGCAAAAGATGTGCTTGATAAATTTAATTGGCTTGCGGAATCCCTACTATTATTACTAAATAGTAACCAAATTATAAACAGTACAGATAACCCTAAGGGAGTAAGCAAATAATGTCAAAATATGACGATCAAAGACAATGCTTAGTGTTTTTTATGATATTTGCTAACTTCAGATGCCTCATATAAATATTATAAACAGCAAGTGCATATTCATAATGCTACCAAGAATAGGTTTGAGCTTTATCTCAATGAAATATATTATTTCATTTTGTAGACAGCCCTTCTGGATTGTTTTCAGGCTGTTTAAATACAACATCTATCTCTATTTTATGGCCACTGGAATTATATACGTTTCTTATTGACAAAACTTGCCAGTTCTTATACTGATACCAAGGTGTTTGAGCAGCACTCAGTAGTATCATTATCATAATAACTTCTGAAATTAAAACCTGTCTAAAACTCTGTGGAAAGCTAACAACCAGTTCATTAACTATTCCTGTTAGTTTGTTTTCAATAATGCAAAAATGATTAGAAGTTTAATTTGTTAATCACCTGTGTTTTGACTGGCAGTTGTATATGATTCTCTGCAGAAGTCTAAACTAGCCCTTGCAGAAAATAAAGCGTGCTAATGTTTTATTAGGCCTAATAATGGGATTTTTTTTTAAAAAAAAATCTATCACACCTGGGTAAATCACTGATGCTTGTACAATTAATTTCTCCTTAACTCTGTTTAATTTTACAGGCAATGATGAATACAGCTAGGAGAACAGTCTCTCTATCATGAACAAGATTTAGTACTTCACTCACCAATCATGTGGTTTGCAACATGAACCTGGATATCCCACTCATTGTAGAAAACCATCTGGCACTTGATGCACTGATAGGTCTTCTTCTAGAGGAAACAATGGTGGAAAGTCTTAATTAAATAAATTGTACAAACAATATCACTCTCAGACAACTCAAATGGAAAAAAAAGCCCAGCAAAATAAAAAAATACAGATATTTAAAATATATTTAATACTAGTACAGAATCATACATTCCTTATCTCTCTTTTCTGTACTCCTGCATTGCAGTAATTTATTGTACACAAAACAAAGGCCTGATCCATTCTCCCCTGGATCTGCCCTTTTTTTTAAGGCCCCATTATGTCTCAGATGATACTGGATCTGACATTTTCGAAGTGCAAATTAACCACAGTATACATATAGGCACTGGTCAATCAAATTCACTGTTCTTCTGAGTGGGGAAGAAAACCTTAACAGGTATCTTCAATGAATCAGAAATCTAGGAAACAATGATTTGCTAAGATCCTTGTAGTTTACCAAAATGACCAGCTTACCAGGGAGTTACATGCTCCCAATGCAGGTTACTTCTTGGTAAGCTGAGTACAACCAATTTCATGTGATTTCCTGGGCTTAAGGAAGCACTGTGTTTGTAATGCGGATCATGTTCTCTTTACACAGTAATTGATTTCTATGCCTCCTGGGGGATATTAGGATCTGTGGCCATAATAAAACTGGTTTCTTCACCATGCACAATAACTTCTAGGTGCACTGATAGTATAGTTCCTAGATTACAGACAGGTCCACTGAAGCATATTTCTTGCTTTTAGGGTCTTTCTTTCTTTCTTTCTTTCTTTCAACTGGTGGTGCCGAAAAGTACAATGTCCATTCAGAAGGCCAACAAACGTCAGCAACCAGATTAGTCTCTACCACCCTTAAATGGTTGCTGGTGAAAGAAGTAACAGACAACTTATTTTTTTGTTTTTGTTTTAATAGTATGCATTTCTACTACAGTACACTTCATTTCTTGGTAATTTTGTCCTCTCTTTTAAAGAGGCTGGGAAGTATACACGTCTGGACAATAGGGGTGGGGAAGGAAAAATGAAAGAGAAAGCCTTTTCAATTTTGTACAATTTAATGCCCTGTTCTTCACCTAGGGCTGTATGTATCTACCCTTACATAAGGTCTTTCAATAACTGAACACAGATGGGGTGGTTTCCCCTTTTACATGCAACTCTCCAAATGCTCTCAAATTCAGCAACAAAAATTTAGTGAACTCTCCAGAACAGATGGGGAGACAGGGCATTGCACAAGGAGGCAGAAAAAGACAAGATTTTGTTGTACAAGGTGAAGTCCTGTTGCACAATGCTGGATTTCGGCCACAGAAAGTCCCACTGACAACTAGACCACTGTTCCATCAGGCTCAATACTATTTATGCAGGACCTCTCCAGGACTTCACAAGGAGGTCCTTCCCAAAGCTATTTGGAGTTGCTTGGGACCGAAGCTAGGACCATCTACATTCAAAATACATGCTCTGCTACTGAACTACAACCCTTATTTAAATTAAGAATTCAGAACTTGGTACCAAAATGGCAAAAAGTCAATTTGAAAATTCCCATGACAACCTGAACAGAATATTGTGTAGCTACTAAAATCTTCACAAGGATAATTTAATATAACCAAATCTAGGTTAAATTATCAACTATATGTATAAATTAACATAAATTTACAGTTATCATGGTTATATAGTTGAAGGTCCAGGATTTCATGTTACATTTCGGATTTCTCTAATGCATTTCTTCCAAAATTGGAGCTCTGTTTTTGTACTACCAATAGCAACTCATCACATCATCCACCAGATATAAGGAAATACAAGAGTGCTCACCAGAAATACAGAAATACAAGAATAAATTTTATGTTTTCAGTAGTTTTCAATAAGCTCACAAAGTTCAGCATGCTATTGAAATATAACAAGTCATTCGTTAGAGATTGATCATTGAATTTGTTCAGTGTTTTTCATTTTAATTGAGTTGGATCTTTTATCTACCTGACAGCCAAGATGCCCTATTTTGCTAAATTTTAAGACATATAAAATTGCTTTCTAAAAGAGTTGTTGATCTTTAATCAGTATGCAATCCTTCAAACTGTGGCTTTACATTATTTCTGAATTTGTTCCTAATCTTGGTAATTTTGGGTAAATATTGACATTCAAAGAATTCCTGACACTGAAATATATTATATACACTTATCCCCACCAAAATCTGCAAACCAGTATCTGAAACTGTAATGCTTGAGTAACATCCAGTACTATTACCAGAATCCTTGACGATTACCAGTAAATTTCAGAGCTGACTCAGTGCTTTCATTCAATGTCCAGATCTTATCCTTGCTACAATCACCTATGAGTAAATTTTGGATGGGAATCCTACATCCCTCCAGACGTTGCTGGAATGTACACATTTCCCAGGATTCCTCATCACTGGTTATGTTGGCTAGTGCTGCTGCCAGTCCAACAACAACTAGTGGACTGCACAGTTCCCATCCCTGACATAATCATTTCTTACATTGTTTATTGGGCTTTGTAAAATCTTAAGATTTGCTGCTAAGTGATAGATTGATCAACTTTCATTTACCAAAGTACATGTAAGCAATTAAATTCATATTCTCAAACTTGTCAAGTGCATACTTACATCTGCATATATGTTTTCAAGAAACAGTTACCTGTTCTTATAAATTTCATATCACCAAGGTTAGAGAGAGACAATGCATTTGTGTGTGGGGAGGAGGGATAATCTATCAAGACATGAGTCATATTGAAGCACTCCTTGCTGAAGATCGCCATTAATGCTGAAATTCTACTACTTGCTCACAGACATGTATGAGATTGTACTGTACAGTTTTTGTTTTCCTCCTTCCTTTTGTTGCTTTGCATCAAGAGCCCTCTTAATGGTGCTTTTAATATAGACTTAATTCTGTCTCAAACCCAAAGGATGGTTTTGAAATATCAACAAGAGATGAACTAAAGTTTTAGTATTGTTTCTGCAGACTAATTTCTACAAATGTTTACATTTACAAAAATGGAAAAATTAACATTCTCAATGGTTCTTACCATATGTTAATTTTCAGTGCAAACAACAGATTTCTTTCTGATGCTTTTTAAACAATCCTGTAGCTTTTCACGGTTTAAACTACCATCTAATTAAAGACTGTTCTGACTAAATCCTTCCTACCATTCTCTTTGTGAATGTTGGCCTTTGGAGTTGTAGCTGCAACATTCCCACCAACTCTTCAGTTTGAAGGTGGTACTTTTGAAAGCCTGTTCAGAAAATGGTAAAACCAATACCATCTAGAATACGGATTTGATGATGTGTACAGTTGGAAGCCGGAGGTTGGTGAATTTGGCCTCAGTTCTGGTAAATCTGACCAGATTTTTCAATACAGCACCCCTCAACTGGTAGGTGATGACATGGTTCTGGGTAGGTGAAGTGATGACATGGCTTCTATCCCATGACCAGGTGCTCTATCTATGCACTTGATCTTGATGCAGGAGGCCTGGGAATAACACAATTCAGCTAGAGCCCCACAGTGTGCTATTCTGAGCTAGCCAGTACACTCTCAGCCACTATGCTGAAGTCACTCATACTGGTAGTTCTGGAGAATTTCAACATACAGACCACCTTGTTTTAAATGGCTCAGAACTTCATGACCAAAGAATTGCTATGGGGCTACCTATCCAAACCCAGTCATACCTGGGCTTATTTTTTGTTCTAGATAGTGTGTGGTCATTTTGTCATGGGCAGATCATTGCTGATGTGACTTTGCCTTACCTGTATAGTTGTAGGAAATATATATCTACAGAGGAAAATTGATCTGAACTGTTCCCTGGAAGTGTTTTTATTGCCTCAATTGGTTATTTATTCAAATCTGGTCAAGCTCTAGAACAGGGATATTTGGTTCTCACAAATACTCCTGAGCATGCTCTTCTTGTTGGTAGAGCCAGTTGG